>CAMZMU010000072.1:8161910-8365107 GCA_947311845.1 Poa pratensis
AACATAATAGATAAATTGCTAACCTCCTAAAATTGCTTTAATAGCATTGAACATGGAAGGTAGAGTGTCCGGATCACTGGACTTATCACTTAAAGTTCCTACGATATTCAGAGCATTAATCCTCCTTTCTTCATCCGAATGACGAGCCTGATGCAGAACAACTGGCATGAACTCCATGGAGTAATTGCTTAGGTCCAAACGAACCGTCATTAGAAGCAGTCCAATAGATTGTAGCACGATCTCAGGATTTCTTTTGAGCATCTTTATGCATGATGGGAGCACAATAGTTTTAAAATCCTCATGCCCAATATCCAAGAAAAGAGGCTTAAAAGCTTCACTGGCTGCTTTTGATGGCCGGTCTTTTGAGCTCAAGATGGTTTTGACATACAAATCAAGGAATACTGGCTGAAAGAGATCATTGATTGTCAAACATGCAAGTAAAAGTAAAAGCGAATGCAGAAGAACAAAAGAAACAAAAATAGGTTATAAGGTACCATAATTTAGGAGTGGTTAGAAAAAAATCGACAACTCATAAATGATGTCTGCAAATCGAATCAAACCAGGATGGGAAGTTTACCTTGTACTCGGATAACAATGACGGTGAAGTAATGGTGAAATCCAGTATTAGATTTATGAATGCAGGAGAATCCCTTGTCGAAATCCTCAAATCTCTGACCTCCTCTATGTACATCTTATATAGTTCAACAGACTGGAAAATGAAACTAAATAAGAGACGACCCGGAGCTAATTCGAATAACCCTGTATGCTGGAGTTATTTAGGAAAATTACCTCAGAGAAAAGACGGATAAATAGCTGTTTGCAGGTCCGACGGTGACGAAAGGAACCATCCATAAGAACCTGAGATAAGACTGCTTGTGCATTGGCCAGTCTAGAGAAACCACCTTTAGAAAGTGTGGCAAACTGGGTCCATTTCAGAAGATAGATCGACCATCTGAGAAGCTTGAAACAAGCAAGAGGGCTTGTAACCTTCAGATTCTTTTCCATAGACTGAACAAGTGTAGCAGCAAATGGCTTCATAAAGGTGGATTCACTAAGAGCCCGAATAACCATATCATCCACCGCCTTCCTTGAGGCACGGTCATCATATAAAGGCAATGTCTGGAAAATGAGATCGACTAAGAATGTGGTGTCTGATGTCGACTCTGCATGGGAAACAGAATATCTTAGCAATGAGGGAAGTATATACTCAAATGAAAGATCCGGTGAGTGAGTCACATAGGCATTATATATTCTCACAAATAATCTCTTGTAGTTAATAATCTCACAAAATATAAATTCAACAGGGTACATTCTCTACATGCATTTCTTTTAAACAATGAATGCATGTATGAGCTGAATAGGACTTCAATTACAAGATAATAAGTATGTCAAGGGAGGATCCCACTACACTATGACCTTGTTTAGATTCAGTGTAAACTTTGTGTGAATCCCTGTATTTAGTTCAAGTGTGAGCTAAATACCGGTGGACACAAAAGTTACATATATTCCAGGCAGGCTCAAACAAGGTTACGGCTAAAATACTAATCAATCCGTTCAGTCCTGCTGCCACTCGGTCACATTTGCAACTGAATCCAAAACGAGAGAGTACAAAACAACCAAAATCTGCAGCTTAACTCCAGACTAGTATCCTAGGGCAACAGTTCGAAATCAAGCAGAGCTAGCTTCACGTGTTCCCTACAAGCTCCATCCCCTCGGTAAAAAAAAATCCTACCTACAGTGAGAGAAGGACGATGCAGTATCAATCAAGCAAGCAAAACTCCAGAAGCTACACAAGAGTGTTGGGTGCTGACCTACCCATGACCTCATCAGAAACTAAAATCACACTAGAGCTCGCAGACGACAACCCGAGCAGCGGATGCCGCCCTAATATTATCAATCTAAACTCCGCCCTCGCCCCTGGCTGACGAGCGCATCCGCACACAGGAACAAGCTACCGAGCTAGTACGATCTGCTGCAATAGCACGGAATTGAACAAACACACGAACAAGCAGCACATCGCGGGAGATCCCGTCCTCGCGAATCTAAGCGAATCCGGCCGTCGAAAGTAGTAAACATTTCCGATCGCGGAGCATCCCTACCCTAGCTGGCAAAAGCACGGAGCACGGGAGCGAGCAGAGGCGCGCGGGAGGCTAATCCGCGGCGGACGAGGCGCGCGATCCCTAGAGAGGAGAGCGGGGATGGAGGGAGAGGGCGTGCGCTGGTACCTGTCGCTTTCGCGAGCAGAGGGGGTAGGGTGTGGCGGAAGAGGCGGAGGCGGCGCTTCGCGGAGGGCGTGGAGACCTCGGCCGCGGCGGCGCGCAGCACCTCCTCCGGCGCCGTCTCCGGTGGGGCCCCCATTTCGCGCGGGGCGGCACGCTCGTCGGGGCGGAGAGGGAGCTCCGGGAGGCGAGCGGGGTGTGGGGTGCGATGCGTGCTGCGGCCTGCGGCGGCCAAGGTGGGAAGAGGATGGGGAAGGAAACGCTGCGCAGGGTTGCGGGGGACTTGAGGAGGACTGCGCAGTGGTTAAGGGTTTTGGACTGGGAGCAGTGGCTGGCTGCCATGTGGGACCTCCAGTCAGGGCATGATTGATATTCCTCCTCCGTGGTTTGCTTTTGTGGGGCCGGTATGTAAGTGACGGAGCGTGGCCATGTTGCATTAAAGGGGCCTCACCCCGCAGCTTGGATCATGACATCTACTCTAGTTGGAAGGGTTAATTGATGCAGGATCGCTCCGGCGTGTGTGCGCATGTGCATCTAGATAGCAGTGAATCAAGGATGTAAAAGTAGAAATAGTAGTACAAATTAGATGGTCCAATTTGTTTTTCTTGAAATGGAGGATACACCTAGCCTCTGCATTTAAAGGATGCGCACAACCGTTTTTATTAGATTATTCAACAAAGTCTTATAAGAGAAATGCAAAGATCAACCCAAAACGAAGTCACCAACCGAGCGCTGCACCTATAACACTAATGAAAGGGGTTGCCAAGAACAGGGCCGAGTGCCCTGACAACCCACCAACGCGCATATCAAAAGACCGAAAGCCACACCAAGCCGCCAGTTAGCGAGTAATGGGCACAACCGGTCCAACAGACTCTCAGCGGCACCGATGCACACGCCGTCTTCTTCTAACCCATCTTCATCTGCAGAACAGGGTCCAAAGCATTAGACTTGTTGCCATCGACGCCACCATGGTGCCAGACATCTCCTCCACCTTGCGCGTGTTCATCATCGTGCATATGACGTCGATACTCCGCAGCGCCTCGCTGCCAAGGCCCATCGTCGTTGATGCGGTGGATGCCACGCTGCACCACCACCTAATCCCTCCGGCGAGCAGCTGCTCCTAAAACGACTACCAAGAGGGAGAGCGGCATCGAGCATCGTCGCCGTCGGATCCGGAAACCTGAATCTAGAGTTTCCACCAAGAGCATCCAAACAAGGAGACACGAGAAACATCAGGTTGCCCCCAGAGATTCACAGACTTTGTCGACGAAGTGCAGATCCCTCGAACGATGCCTCCACCGAGGTATACGGCGCCCAAAGACGTTGCCCTCATCGGCTCACAGGGAGCACGCGCCAATAGGCGTGCCATACTTCGTTGAAGGCCGAGGCCGACCGACGTCCCACAAGCCCAGTGTCGCCACATGCCGCCGCCACCAAGCCAGTAGGGCCGGAGAGGGGCCCTACGGAGGCTAGGGTTGGAGCCGCCCAGGTCGCCCTGGAGAGAGCGACACGGGAGCGTTTTTTTTCTCTAACTTTCCCCTCATCCAATTTGTACCTACTTGCCCACTTTGCACAGTCTACAGTGAATGTACAAGCTCGGCATCGTATTAGCATTCTCGCATATTAAGTTTTTGTTGTGCATTGGTGTAGGATGAATTTTAACAAATCTACACATGATTCCTTCTATTATACGTTAGGTGTAGGTGTAGCTTATGAGAACCGAGAAAGCTAACATGTACTCCCTCTGTTCTCAAATATAAGATGTTTTAGCTTTTGCCCACATTCACATGCACACAAGTGTATCTAGACATATTACATAGGTAGGTTCACTCACTTTAATATGCATGTAGACAACATGTGTAACACATTAAACATCTTAATTTAGGAACGGACGGAGTACTCCACTAACAAAATCGAGAAAGCTAAACCGCATAGACACTGTTCACCAGAGGGGCAACCAAATTGGGCGTATGGATCAATCGCTAGGTAAGGACGGACGACGGTACTAGAGTGACCGCTGGATGATATCCCCGGAGCCTCGTTGTGGCCGGAGGAAAATTTGTGAAGGCACTGCGAGAGAAGAAGACATCACTTTCACTGGGACGGGCCTCTCGCCTATGTCATGTTAAACCTGGGTTAGGCCCACGCGCCGCACAGATCTGGGCTAAGCCTATCAGCCCACGTAGCACTTTGTTTGAAGAATAAGGCCCAGTGCTTCCCAACAGTTTCTAGCCAAAAATAAGCTTGACCCGAGACAGCCGGCTTCAACAAATTCTTTACAGTGGAAAAAAAGCTATGTCGTGGGGTAGATAACACGACAGATGCTACCTTGGGGTAGCTTGAGATGATGGGCAAGGCGACTCTAGTGTCTGGGAGATTGTTTAGCACTGCAGGGACAAAGGGTTTACCCAGGTTCGGCCTCTCCATTGGAGATAAAGACCTACTTCCTGCTATCTTATTATTGATCTCGATCTCGATAACCCGGCTACGACAACAGAGCCGGATCTCGATCTAGGTTACAAGGTTTGCTTGATAGCGTATGTTTCTCTCTATGAATCTCTCGCCTAAGCTTGGATCGTAAAGTCTCTCAGGTAAAACTTGCTTCTTGCCTATCTAACTATGACCTAGGAGCCCGCTTATATAGACGGTCGGGTCTCCTGGTCCTTTACATGGTAAGCCCGGGTTCTACCCAGACTCGGAGTCCTACTCTAGCTCTTCTGGCCTTCGTGTCCTCCAAGTCCTGAACCGCCTCTGGTCTTCTAGAACCTTTTCCTTCCCGAACCGGGTTACCGCCAAACCAACTGGCCCAGCGACATAACCCGGCCCATGCTGATGTTAGCTGGCCTGGCCGGGCCTCCTGCCTGGCGGGTCATGCTTCCCTCTTCATGGGCCTACCGGGTTATCATCCCCCCATCAGTAGCCCCCAGATAAACCTGGTTGCCAGGTTGGCACGCTCTGCTTCTATTCTTGAATATTTGCTTCTTTGAGCAGAACTGTTATCCTGGCCAGCCGGGTTAATCACCTGAAACATAAAATAACACATAACAGATTAAATATTAGAGTAGATCTCTTTTCTCCTTAGCTTGGCCAGCCCTTCTTGGCGACCTAAAACGTAACCCGGCTCTGATATACCAGGTTCATATGCCACCGGGTTTCACTTTCAACACTTAGCGAAAATTGTCACTCAGCTATAAATCCGTCCTCAACCTATCTCAACTGCGATCTTATCAATTAATATCCCACAATTATCTCATTCTGTTTGTCGTTGACTTTTGGTCAAAGATCCTTATCTCTTCACTTTTTACCGCAACACCCCTAGGGTTTTCACTGCGCCTATAAATAGAAGACCAGGAGACCCGCAGTCACTTTCCCCATTCTGTTCATCTTCATCGTCCTCCTCGTGCTCGCACTGTAGCAACCGCAGATCCGATCTCCAATCAAGCCTCCAAATCACCGCGAGAAGATCCATAGGTACGATTCTCCCGCACATCCGTGCTCCGCACTCGATTCCGCTCTCAATCGCGCCCAGATTTGCTTTGCACTTTCCTCTCCACACATCCACATCTACGGCTAGGGTTTCTCATCGCCATTGTTGCTACCAGGAAACCTCGAAGCTCCGCAGTCATGGTGAAGGATAAGGTGAAGGCTGGGGGTCCCCGCAGCGCGAAGAAACTCGCGAAGAAACCTCCCAGCTCCCACGCTGGGGGATTTGGCTCCGCCGCCCCCGCTGCTACCCAGGTCAACTGGACCAAATCCACTGTCACAAATCTAATGCTGCAAGAATACGTGAACTGCGGCGAGCTTCCTCCCCAAACAGAAATCAGCTGGCGCGCTGCTGGGGAAGAAATCCGCCCCAGCCCAAAAGAAGGTGAAGTAGTTGTTTTCCTCGATCATGTACAACGCGGTTTTCGCCCCCCAGGCTCTCTATTTTTCCGCCGGGTCTTGAAATACTGCGGCCTTAGGCCCCAAGATATTGCACCCAACTCCATGCTGAACATCAGCAACTTTGTTGTGTACTGTGAGGACTATCTGCAAATGGCTCCAAGCCTCGATCTTTTCCTTGAATTTTTCTACTGCAACCCATCTCGCAAGGACCAAGTAGTCCCATACGGTGGAGTTGCAATCCAGCGCCGTAGGGAATGCGATTTCCCGGCTCTTCTTTTAGCCAGCCATCCCAAGGGGTGGCAAAACACATACTTTTACTGCAAGGATACCTCACCCGAGTCTGACGATGCTCGTTACCCGGCTTTCCGGAATTCGGGCCTGACATACGAGACCAAGATGAACAGCTACGCTGCAGATGCTGACCGGGTCAAGCTTGAGCCCACACTTCGCCGAGCCAGAGCCTTACTCGCCCATGGCCTCAAAGGCACGAACCTCGTCAAGTGCTGGATTGGTTGGTTTATCCAACAACTAAGCATCAGGACCCGGCTGTTCTGTCAATACACTGGTGAAACCACAGATAACTTGCGTTATTCTGAGATGACGCTGACTGATGATCAGATTGTGAAGAATGCCAAGAGACTGCTTGGCGAAAAGAAAGATGCCATTGCACTGACCGGGCTTGCCCCATTTAGTGCTACGAACAAGCCACCCACGGTCACATCAAAAAAAAAAACAAGCCACCCACGGTAAAAACCAGTCCTTGATCATTTATGCTAACTTTAACCCGGTAATTTCTTCCATAGAATGTTACTTACTTTAACTGCTTTTTCTCAGGATTGCAAGTGGTGGAGCGTGGATTTTACTCCCACATCCTCTCCTGATGGAGAGGACACAGAAAGTGAAGATGACGAAGAAGAAGAAGAAGAAGTTGAGTTAGACTCTGTAGGCCGGCTCTTCCTCCAACTGATTAAAAACGAAGTCCCCAACAAGGACACTTCTACTGATAACCCGGCAACTCTTATTCCAGGCCCTACTAACCCGGCTTCTGACGTACCGCCAGGTCCTCAAATTGCTGAACCTCGTACTCAAAAGAGGACCCGGGCCACCATTGCCAAGGTACCATATTCTCGTTTCTCAATTTATATGATGAACTCATCTCAAACCCAAGTACAAATACAGGAAAAAGAAGCTGAGAAGGAGGCTGAGGCGAATAAGAGGCGCCGAACCCGCTCTTCTACAAGCCAGACTTCCCTGAGCCCAGGTATCCCTCAACACTCTTTATCAAGCTGGGCCAAATCCATCCAGAAGACGCCCAACAAACAGTACCCTTTAGCTGGCAAGATCCGGGTCGCTAAACCATCTCGTTTGTCAGATTCCTCCTCGGATGGTGTTAGCACACCCGAGGATTTCCATATCAATGCCGGGTTAGAAATACTCTATACACCTTTTCCATACTTCCATTTTTTACTACTCCTTTTTTGTGTATTAACTCACTATCTTGTTCCAGTGCCAGAGCTTTTGCGGATGAAGACCCGGAGTCTCCTCCAGCAGCATCTCCTCCTCCAGCAATAGCAGAGCCTTCTCCTATGGAGGCACACACTGAAGAACCGGTGGCCAGAGACGAGCCAATGGAGCATGCCACCCTCGTGGCTTCTCCAAAAAACTCAGTTGATCCTGTGCCAGAATCCTCCCCAGCTACTCACTCGCCCGGGTTAGGTTCTGGAACCAAAGAAGATGAAGTACAAGTTACTGGAACCCGGCACGTTCCAGTACAAAGTGCTCCCGAAACTCTTGCCAAGGTGCCAGCTCCAGACGCTAACCCGGCGTCTCCTGCCAAGGGAAAGAACCCGACTCCTTCATCAGATGTGCCGGCTCTGGATGCCATGTCCATCCCATCTCTCTGCAATGAATATTTCACTCGCCTTTCTCACCACAAGAATCTGGAGACTGAACTTGTTTCCCTAATCCAGAAACGATACCAGGTACTCATTTTTCTTGCTACCTCTTGCATAACTATACTCTGCCTAGCCCCCAAGCTCCAAGATTATCTCTTGTTGATGAACTTGGTGCTTGAAAAACAAATGCCATAAAAAATTTCAACCCTGTAGCCCCCAAGGCCCGGGTTGTCTTTTTACAACAAGCTGGGACTTAAAAACTTCATCACCTAAAACTGCTCATCTTTCGGAACAAAATTTGACACTGTAGCCCCCAAGTGCCGGATTGTGTGCCTGCAGCAACCCGGGACTTAAAACTTCCATCATTTAAAACTTGCCAACTTTCACATCAAAACATTGAATACTGTAGCCCCCAAGTGCCGGGTTGTGTGCCTGCAGCAACCTGGGACTTCTTTATTACATTGAAAATTTAACTTCAAACTGAGTAGCCCCCAAGTGCCGGGTTAGCTGTCCACATCCACCTGGGACTAACACGTAGAAAATTTCAAACTTTTTGCGCATGTAGCCCCCAAGTTCCGGGTTAACTTGCCTGCGGTAACCTGGGACTAACATTATCTCTTGTGTTTTAACAGGAAGATCACGCCAAAACTGAGGCAGAAATCACCTGACTCAAGGGCATTGCAAAAGCTGAATCTGAAGCCCGGCTGACCCAGGCTGAACAACTGCAATCCCTTGAGAAAAATATCACCGATCTAACTCAGGAAAACTCTGACCTCAAAAAAGAACTGGAGGACCATGAAGAACACTGGAAGGAGCAACATGCCAATCTCCAGAAGAAATTGGATGCAGCTACCAAGGAGCTAGCCCGGCTGAAGAAGATGATCACCTCTATGGTTGAATCCTTAGTGGGTAAGCATTACTCTCTTTAAACTTAAACTAAACTGAGCAAGCAATCCCGGTTTTGAAATCTCACTGTTATGCTTTACTTTCACAGGCCCTCGTGATGGGAACCTCCGCAAAACTGCTGAAGAGAAGATCAAATGCATGTACACGCTGACTCGTCAGCTATACTTTGGCAGCTGCGAGGTCATCAAAGCCGCAAGGCTCTGGGAGAACCCGCCAAGCAAATACACTAAAGTCCTTGGGCATTTGTCAACAATGCCACAATGGATTGATCTACTGAAGAAATCTGCATGCAGAGCCGGGGTGATGCGAGGTCTTGCCTTGGCAGAGGCCTACCATCCCCAACTAAACCCGGCTCCTCTGAAGGATGGCTTTCCCCAATATACCACCGATGGCAAGGAATTTGACAAAAAGTGCTACTCCCGGGTTGTGAAGCAAACCCGACACGTTGCCACTGTGATTGCCAGCAAGATGAAGCTCACCACGCTGCAGTTCGGGTACACCGAAAATGATGAAGAGATGATGGATGATGAGCCACAACGTATTGATCTCCTGCAAAGCTACAAGGACTCCATTGATCCAGCCAAAACTGCTCCAAGTACTTCCACTGCTCCCAGTTCTGCTACGCCAACTATTCCTCCTCCATCACGGGCCACGGTGGAAGAAGATGATGAAAACTACTTCCAATCACTTCAACAGGTGACCCGGCGCAAGACCAAGGCCAAGGAGACCAAACAGACAGGGACTGACCCGGCAGCCACCAAGGAAGATGACCCGGATAAATCCACCAAGGAGCAACCCTCTAGCTCGCCTCACCGTGACCCCGCTCCTGAAGCCGAGGCTTGAAAAACTTATGCAGATGCTGTTATCTCTGCAAGAAAAACAATCTTATTCGGCCCATTGGGCACTTATTGTAATAATCTTAGCACTGCTTACACTATGCCTGTGATGGTGTGTCTATGCACCTGATGAAACTTTATGCTACTCTCATAAACTTTTGCTTTGAAATATTCCTCTTCTGTGGTTTCGATGACCCTTTTGATTTCTTTAACTGTGAGCCGGCTTTCGCATGGATACCCTGTCGCAACCTCTCTGAGAAAAACAGGGTCGAACCAAGTCCCATTGGGCATCATGGTTGATTGAATTTCCAGGCGAGCAATCAGGCCATAAAATTGCGAGTCACATCAGCCCAACATCAAGATAATCAAGAATAAACTAGTGGCATAAAAGCCGGGTCTTGGGATTGCAGCTACAGACCATTGAGGTAAGAGCCCCCAAGACCTGGATCAATGATTATAAAGTAATGGCTTAACTATGCAACATTACCCCATTGATCCATATACTGGTGGGACACGCTCTCTGGGCGTCCTCAAAGATAAAAAAAACTATAACACTCGTTCCATAGCAGAAAACGTAAACAACTGATATTTAAACTAAACAGGCATGCTACTGAATCCAAAATACTAAAGCTAAAAACTGCTCTTACCGGGTCACAAAAACTTCGAGACCCGGATAATCGTATGAGCCGGGTCTTGGGGAAAAACTTTGTCACCTCAATGACCAGCCCCCAAGACCAAGCTTAACATGGAACTACGCAACAGTACTGTCAGTCATAAAGTAACAACTAAACTAAAAACACAAATTTCTGTTCAACCTTCACTTTATTGATAGAAAAGGTTAGGTCAGCAAGCCGCCTCATTAAAAACCTTCCAGCCCCTTAGGTACCCTGGTAAGGAAAAGAGCGCGTCTGAAACCTGCTGCCTGTTACATCGTGTGTTACATCTGATATCTTGCTTTCTCACTAAGTATAATAGGGGCGCAGCTGGGCGATGTTCCACGGCCGCTCACGCTCCTCTAAGAAAAAGTGGAGTGAGTTGTGTCGTTCACAGACTCGGATTTTTCTCTGGCGTCCACCAGATAATATGAGCCATTGTGTAATTTTTGCTGATGATGAAAGGCCCCTCCCATGGAGGAGATAACTTGTGCATCCCTTCCTTGGATTGCGTCCATCGCAGCACTAAGTCACCCTCCTGGAAAGTGCGAGTTTTAACCCGGCGACTATGATACCGCCTCAAATCTTGCTGATATATTGCTGATCTCTCCAATGCTTGCTCTCTATTCTCCTCAAGCAAGTCTACAGAATCTGCCGGGTTTGCTCATTTTCTGTTTCGACGTAAGCCGCCACGCGAGGCGAGTCATGAATAATATCACTTGGCAATACTGCCTCTGCCCCATACACCATAAAGAAAGGGGTCATCTTGGTGGATCTGTTTGGTGTTGTGTTGATTCCCCAAACTACTGATGGCAACTCCTCAACCCACGCTCCAGCGCTCTGATGCACGGGACCCGGAGACGTGGTTTCAAACCTCGAAGCAACTCTTGATTTGCTCGTTCTACTTGTCCATTGGCCTGCGGATGAGCAACTGAAGCAACATCTAAACGAATACCCTGGTTTCCACAGAACTTTGCCATCTCACCAAGGGACATGTTAGTGCCATTGTCTGTGATGATACTATGAGGAAACCCAAACCTGTGTATTATCTGTTTCAAAAACTTAACTGATGTAGCTGCTTCACAATTTGTGACAGGCATCACCTCAACCCACTTTGTAAACTTATCAATGGCAACCAAGAGGTGGGTTTTCTTGCAAGGAGACATGCTAAAAGGACCCACCATATCAAGCCCCCAAACTGCAAAAGGCCAAGTCAAAGGTATTGTGCGTAACTCCTGAGCCGGCACGTGGATTTGCCTTGCGTACCTCTGACAACCATCACATCTACTGACCAGGCGCTCTGCATCTGCCTGGGCTGTGAGCCAAAAGAAACCGTGTCTGAAAGCTTTTGCTACTAAAGACCTTGTTGAGCATGATGACCACAATCTCCCTCATGAATCTCTTTCAGAATTTGCCGGCCTTCCTTTCCAGACACACATCTCTGAAACACTCCTGAGACACTTCTCTTATATAACTCGCCATCAATAACCACGTAAGCCTTAGCCCGGCGTACGATTTGCCGGGATATAACTCCTGTTCTGGCAACTCTCCACGCAAAAGATACGCCAAGTAAGGTTCTGTCCACTCTGGAATTTCATGAGTTGCTGCTACTAATGCGAATCCGGGTCTTCCTGACCCGCCAGTTCTTCCACGCCCTGGGGTTAACTGATGGAGTCCATAGCTCGTCCAAGAAAACATTAGGTGGAACCGGCTCTCGTGTGAGCCGAGTCTTGATAAAGCATCTGCAGCATCATTTTTTCTGCGATCAATATGATCCACCTGACAGCCTGAGAAAAACCCGGCTACCCTGTCCACTTCTCTTCTGTAAGCCGCCATCGTTGCATCCTTTCTATCCCATGTTCCTGAAACTTGCTGTGCCACAAGATCTGAATCCCCATAGCAATTGATATGCTTGATGTTCATCTCCTTTGCCGCACGCAAACCATGCAACAAGGCCTCATATTCTGCCACATTATTAGAACAATCAAAGTGAATCTGCAGAACATAGCTCAACTTGTCACCTTGGGAGAAGTTAACACAAATCCAGCTCCTGAACCTTGCGCTTGCTTAGACCCGTCAAAGTGCATGACCCAAGGCTTGAGACCCGGGGTAAGGGGTGGTGCACTCAACTGTGTCCAATCATTAAGAAAATCAGCCAATGCCTGAGACTTGATAGCTGTGCGAGGCACATAGTCAATGTGGTACGGCCCCATCTCTATTGCCCACTTGGCAATTCTTCCTGTAGCTTCTGAATTTCTGATAATATCTGCTAAGGGTATTGAACTGACCACTGTGATTGGATGCTCCTGAAAATATGGTTTCAACTTTCTACTTGCCATGAAAACACCAAACACTAGTTTCTGCCAATGCGGATAGCGCTGCTTTGCTTCTGATAACACCTCACTGACATAATAGACCGGCCTCTGAACCGGGTTTTCCTTGCCTTCCTCCTTACGCTCGACCACCACCACAGCACTCACAGCCTGAGGCCCGGCAGCGACGTATAACAGCATGGGTTCCTTGGGACCCGGGGCCGCCAGAACTGGCGCTTCTGATAATTGTTTCTTCAGAGCTCAAATGCCTCATCTGCCTCCTGATTCCACACAAAGTTGTCTGTTTTCTTCAGCTTATACAAAGGTATTGCTTTCTCTCCGAGCCGGGATATAAACCGGCTTAGCGCAGCCACACAACCTGTCAACTTCTGAACATCTGCCAATTCCTCTGGTTTTTTCAAACTTTGGATGGCTCTAATTTTTTCCGGGTTTGCCTCGATTCCACGCTCTGACACAATGAAACCAAACAATTTTCCCGCTGGAACTCCAAACACGCACTTTGTAGGATTAGCTTCATCTTGTACTTCCTCAAATTTTTGAACGTTTCTGTAAGGTCACCAATGAATGACCCGTCTTTCTCTGACTTGATCACCACATCATCCACATAAGCATGCACATTGCGCCCAATCTGATCATGAAAACAGTTTTGGATGCACCTCTGATAAGTTGCTCCCGCGTTCTTCAACCCAAAAGTCATGGTCTTGTAACAAAAAGCACCAAAGGGGTGATGAACGATGTCTTTTCCCAATCCTGCCTGTTAAGCTTGATCTGATGATAACCTGAGTACGCGTCCAGAAAACACAAGAGCTTGCTGCCTGCAACTGCGTCAACGATTTGATCGATGCGCGGCAGTGCAAACGGGTCTTTGGGACAATGCTTATTGAGACTTGTAAAATCAATGCACATCCTCCACTCATTATTTTTCTTCAGAACCAAAACCGGGTTAGCCAACCACTCTGGGTGGAAAACCTCCATGATAAAGCCGGCTTCCAGTAACCGGGCTATCTCCTCTCCTATAGCTTTTCTTCTTTCTGCATTCATTTTTCTCAAACCTTGTTTTACCGGCCTTGCCTTAGGATCAACATGTAAACGGTGCTCAGCGAGTTCAGTCGGAATGCCTGGCATGTCACTAGGTGTCCATGCAAAAACATCCCGATTCTCGATGAGCGCGCTTTCCTATTTGTCAGTTAGGCTGGTCCCTATGGCGAACTGCTTGGAGGAATCCCCAGGCACAAAATCCACCATCTTAGTATCTTTTGCTGCTTTAAACTTTGCCCTGTCATCTTCTGTTGTTGGTTTTTTGAGTGCCTTGTTGTCCGCGGGTCAAGATTAGACCTGTAAGCTTTCAACTCCTCTCTAGCACAAGTTTGCTCTGCCAGGGCTGCATCTCCCTCGTCACATTCTGCCGCTATTTCTTTGTTACCATGAACTATGATGATCCCCTTGGGACCCGGTATCTTCAGCTGCAAATACACATAACACGGCCTTGCCATGAACTTGGCATAAGCCGGCCTTCCAAACAATGCATGATACAGGCTCTGGAACTTTACTACCTCAAACGTGAGCCACTCTGACCTGAAGTTGTCAATGGACTCGCCAAAAGCAACTTCCAGCGAAAATTTTCCCTCTGGTGTGGCTGATTTCCCCGGAACTATGCCATGAAAAACTGTTGACGTCTTTTGCAGCTGTGATACCTTGAGACCCATACGCAAAAATGTCTCCCAATATAGGATGTTGATACTACTTCCACCATCCATCAGCACTTTCTTTAACTCAAAGCCATCCATTGGGGAGCCACAACTAAAGCTAGCAGACCCGGGTGCTCAACAACATCCGGGTGATCTGCTCTACTCCACGTGATCGTGTGCTCTGACCACCTCAAATATCTTGGAACTCCTGCAACAACTGATTAACCGCCCTTTTAACTAACTTTCGCTCTCTCTTGGTCGCACCACTGGTATATATATGATACTGGCCAAGTTGCTTTGGCTGCTGTGAAAACCCGCCTTGATTTCCCGCGTTCTGACTTGATCCTGCGTTATTGGTAGGTACAGCATTTGCTCCAGTCAAAAGACCTGCAGCCGGGTTACCACCCGGCCGGGTCCTCCACCTCTGCCTGCTCCGTGCAACGCTCTCTGAACCTCGTTGTTTTTTCACCTATTCAGATCTACACACTGGGCCAATGAATGATTGGCGGGTATGCCGTTCTTACTATGACGAGGACACGGCATCCTGAAGGCCTCTTCAGTGCTCATTGGACGTGATCCATGATAACTATTTCCACCACTGAAATTCCCATTGTTTCCCTGATAACCTCTGTTTTCCTGATAACCTCTGTTTTCCTGATAATTCCCGTCCATCCTTTGCCTCTGAAACCCGGCATTTGTGTTTGCCACTAACTCTGAATTCCCTTCCTGATGCCCACGCTTATGCTGATTCTGATTGTTGTTGTTATTGTTTCCCGAGCCATTGTTGTTCCTTCCTCCATTATTCGCAGTACCTTTCCCTTTTTCTTCCTCACTATCATCCTGGGTCTTGTCCGTGGCTGCGTGTCTATTGCACGCATCCATCAACTCTGCCATAGTAACAGGCTTAACCCGGTGTCCCTCTTTCATGCGACCTAGCTTCTGGACCAAGGGAGCGTACTTGCAAGTTTTCTCCATCGATGAAATTGCATCCTTGGGCTCAATACCAGATGAGGAGTGCAGGATCTCCGTGACCCGGCCCATCCAGTGACGCGCTGACTCGCCTTTCCTCTGCACACAACGATCAAGATCTTCAATGGAAAATAATCGCTTGCACGTACCCTTAAAGTGCTTGATAAAAATTGTCTTCAACTCATCCCAAGAATTGATAGACTTCTCTGGCAGATTCTTGAACCACAACTTTGCTGCACCATCACTCATCATTAAGTACATGTACTTTGCACAAACGTTCTCCGTGGCATTGCGTATACACATTGCCATCTCATAGCTGCTCAACCAACTTGCCGGGTCCGTGCTCGGCTCGTAATTGGCAATCTTGCTTGGCTCCTTAAACTTTTCAGGAAAAGGCTCCGCTCTAATGGCATCTGAAAGACACTTTGGCCCTGCTAAAGTAGAAGAACTTGCTAAAAAATTATTGTTACCCTGCGAGCTTGCAGACGCTGCTGGCGCGGGACCCGGTACTCCTTGTGGTACTCCAGCCACAGGTGCTGCCGGGTTTGCATTGGCTGCACTTCTTCCCGCTCGCGATCTATTGACAATCTGCTGAGCCACCGAAATTGCAGGGGCGGGTTGGTGCTGGTTCTGGTTCTGCTGGAGGAGATGCTGCTGGGGCGGGTTTTGCTGCTGTGCCGTGGCAAGCCCGGCCAATGGCGGGTTCTCACCGTGGCGACTCTTGCTACGATAAGTTGTGGAATGAAGCGCACTTTTCTCTTTTGAATACTGAACTTGCTGAACTACTGCGGTACGCAACATGTCAATGGCCCACCGAGCTTCAATCTCTGCTGGCGAGTCTCCCAATGGAATACGATCAAGTGCCAAAGTTGCTGCATACACATTATCTGCTGGATTGGAAAAATGACTTGTTGGCGTGTGGAACCTTGGTGCTCTGGGCGGCAGACCCGGATTTCCCCAGGCTCCCCCAGCGAGAAGACCCGGCAATGCTGCAGCCGCAGCACCAGCTCCTCATGTTCCTCTATTTGGCTCTGCATTTGTCCTGGCTACTGGAGCTACTTGAGTTATATCGATTGGTTGATTTTCTGGGATTCTAAACAATACCGCAGGATTTATGACATTCTCCCCTGGGGCCAGCCGGCTCCGATGCCTCCTCCGGTGAGCCCTAGTCATCTCATTGAGACGATTTTCCTCATCCTCTAGCTGCGTTCGCCTAACCTCCATATCTTGCTTCTCGGCCATCGTGTCTCTGCGCATCTGCTGCAAAGCCCGGCGTGCTGTATCCAACTCCATAGCTCTAGCCGCCGCGTTTTCTGGGGTAACCAACCTCATAAGTGCTGATGGATCTAGGACCAAACCATTGTTAAACAAGGCCTGGGTACGAGTTGTGTTGTTTCTTTCCTCGCCCTGAGCCCGGTTATTGATAAAACCAAAGCTGTTCCTGAAACGCGCCGTGTCGTTACTTTCTGATGACACCGAAGCCGGGTCTCCATCAACTCTTTGACCCGCCAACTCCAGTACTGGTGGTTATTGTTGCTGTTGTTGACCCGGCGTAAAAGTAGGTGGCATGGCAGTTGATGGTGATGCTCCCACATTGGTAGACGAGGCCGTGTAAACTGCCACCCTCCTAACCGGGCCTGGGCTGGACTCTTGCTCCTCTTCATCCTCTTCTTCTACCTCGTATCCGAACCGGCCCTCGAACAGGGGCAAGATCGATTCTGAATCTACATGGTCCACCATGTCACCCGGGACTTGAGCCGGGTTTCCCGATCGTTCCTCGTGCACGTCCAGGGGCAGCTCATCTTCAGCCGTACCAACTGACTCTTCTCCATCAGATTGAACAATTGTGGCAGCTCCTGACACAGATTCATAGTCTCCATCACTAGCAGATCTATTTGCGACCATACCAACAAAAACATGGAACTTGCCAATTGGAATAACATCACCTGATTCAAGTAGATCCGATTCCGGCCCCCAACCAGAATCATCGACGATGGGCTCTCCTTGCGAGTTGAGGGTGATCTCGCTGAAAACGAAATTCTCCACTCCTTGCATTGCTTCTCCCATGATGGTGACACCTTTGGACGCGCTTCCCACAGATGGCGCCAACTGTCATGGGGTAGATAACACGGTAGATGCTACCTTGGGGTAGCTTGAGATGATGGGCAAGGCGACTCTAGTGTCTGGGAGATTGTTTAGCACTGCAGGGACAAAGGGTTTACCCAGGTCCGACCTCTCCATTGGAGATAAAGACCTACTTCATGCTATCTTATTATTGATCTCGATCTCGATAACCCGGCTACGACAATAGAGCCGGATCTCGATCTAGGTTACAAGGTTTGCTTGATAGCGTATGTTTCTCTCTATGAATCTCTCGCCTAAGCTTGGATCGTAAAGTCTCTCAGGTAAAACTTGCTTCTTGCCTGTCTAACTATGACCTAGGAGCCCGCTTATATAGACGGCCGGGTCTCCTGGTCCTTTACATGGTAAGCCCGGGTTCTACCCAGACTCGGAGTCCTACTCTAGCTCTTCTGGCCTTCGTGTCCTCCAAGTCCTAAACCGCCTCTGGTCTTCTAGAACCTTTTCCTTCCCGAACTGGGTTACCGTCAAACCAACTGGCCCAGTGACATAACCCGGCCCATGCTGATGTTAGCTGGCCTGGCCGGGCCTCCTGCCTGGCGGGTCATGCTTCCCTCTTCATGGGCCTACCGCGTTATCATCCCCCCATCAAGCTAGGTACCCAACTTCCCGCACCCGCCCACAGCTTTCCGAAAGTAAAACAAATCATTTTTTGGCCCTGTTGGACACCGTATTTTACATCAACTGCCACCGCGCGGCCTCGAGCGAAATGGTCGTTTTCTTTTCTTTCTTCTCTCTCGAGTCTCGAGCTACTCCTTTTTCTTTTCCTTTTCCTCTCTCCCGAGCGATAGGAAGCTAGGGTTCCTCTGCTGCCCAGGCCGCCACCGGCCGCCGCCCTTGCCCCGCCGCTGATGCCGCCAGCCGCCTGTGACCACTCTGACCTATCTCTCCCGTCGCCGCCCACCTCCGACAATAAACCAAGACAGCGGAAGCCCAACAGATCTAGAATGCAGTTTCTGGTTAGCTTAAATCCATAGCTAATTCTCTGGACAACTCTATTTAATTAGGGTGGCTTATTCACAAGCCGAGGCTCAAAAGAACTGAGTCTAACTTGGCTTTAAAATCGAGTTGATATGACCAAAGAAAAAAATGGCGCTAAACAGAGGCAAATGAGTTTGCTCATGAGATAGCTACTTTTATTTTCTAAGTAAAAGTCTTCTAATTATATCAACGAGCCCCTCGGCTTTCTTCTAAACATACTTTGTGGGTGATATAATTGTTATTAAAAATTAATAAATCTAGTACTCCCTCCGTATCAAAATATTAGACTTTCTAGCCTTTTTCTGAACCTGGTACTAAAACATGTATAGATATATGTGAGCAAACAAAAGCTAGAAAGTCTTATATTTTGATATGGAGGGAGTAGTTGATAGTGTTTGATATACACTAGTAGAGACATGGCCTTTCGTCCAACCCCTTTTGTCCCGGCCCACTTACAAACCGCGACAAAAGGTCAGGCCGCGTCGCCCGAAATAGCCCAGGCGCCCCTCCCCCTTTTGTCCCGGCCTATGAGGACCCTTTTGTCCCGGTTTGAGTTACAAACCGGGACTAAAGGGGACACCTTTAGTCCCGGTTTGTAACCCAAACCGGGACAAAAGGGCTGGCAACCCTATATATATGGCAGCACCCTCTCCACTCACTCTTTGTTTTTTTCCTGGTGGAGGTGGTGTGGGCTTTTGCTATTTTTTTCTCCTTCATATGCACTCAAGGTGTTCGATGAAATGCCTGTTAGAGTGATGCCATTTGAGTTCACACAATACAAACATGATATGAGGTGCCCGAGCCATACTTAAGCTTTCACCTCTTTATTTCCACTTGTCCTAAAAGGTTAGCAACTATTTTCTAGTCGGTCACCGTGCGGTACTAATTTTAGCATCGTCATTGCGTTTGATATATAGTTGTATGATGCAGATGAGCCATCCATGGATGTACGGTGACCGACGCACAACTGCTTACAGAGCAGGCGTGCATTCTTTTCGCGATGCGGCCGAGGCAAAGAAGCATGGGGGTGGCTTTATGTTTTGTCCATGTGTTAAATGTCGGAATGTGAAGGATCACACTAGCTCAAGAGTCATTCAGAGCCACCTGCTTCGGTCTGGTTTCATGCCCGGCTATAGTGTTTGGACCAAACACGGAGAAAGAGGGGTTATGATGGAAGACGGCGATGAAGAAGAGAACGATGATGACAACTACCGATCTATGTTCCCTGAATACGCTGATACCGCAATGGAAGACAATGAAGAAGAAGGTCAGGGCGAAGAACGGGCACCAGATGAGCCCGTTGATGATCTTGGTCAGGTCATTTCTGATGCAAGGCGAGACTGCGACACAGAAAAAGAGAGGTTGCAGTTCGACCAGATTTTACAGGACCACAACAAATTGTTGTACCCAACTTGTGAAGATGGCCAGAAGAAGCTGGGTAGCACACTGGAATTGCTGAAGTGGAAGGCAGAGACCGGTGTGACTGACTCGTCATTTGAAAAGTTGCTGGTACTAATGAAGAAGATGCTTCCAAGAAAGAACGAATTGCCCGCCAGCACGTACGAAGCAAAGAATCTTGTCTGCCCTCTAGGATTAGACGTGCAGAAGATACATGCATGCCCTAATGACTGCATTCTCTACCGCGGTGAGAAGTACGAGAATATGGATAAATGCCGGTATGCACTGCATTGCGGTATAAGATAAGAAAAGATGACCCTGGTGATGTCCACAAGTATAGGGGATCGCTGAAATCTTCGTTGGGAAGTATTACCCAAATTTATAGTTCGACTCGATGGGAACACAAGAATACCAATAAGACTTTGGCAATTGAGGCGTCACTCTCAACCACACCTGTATATCAATAAACTTGCAGCAGTAATAGTGATGATAGTAAGGTGATTCAAGCAAGCAAAATAAAACAGTAGTAGTAACAAGGGTTTCCTAGTTTTCACCGGAAAAGTGAAAGTGTAACTCAGGGATTTAAAACGTAGGCACGAGGTGATAGCGGGGTGTTGCATGAATAAGATTGATCATATAATAAGATATAAGTAGCAATGGGACTTATCTCTAACTCCGATATATGTAGGTATGTGTTCCATAAATAGTTGTGCGTACTAACCAAGAGAATTTGCACAACATCTATTGTCCTACCTGCCCATTTCACCGGGGCCAACTTGGAACTACAGGTAATTAAGGTCTATCCTTTCGAATAGCCCGGAACAACGCATTAACACTTCATGAACACATAGAATCCTCAAACTAATACATCTCCCCTTTGTTTTCCCTACCTGTCACTTTTAGGGTTCGCAGGTTCAACATAATAGCAGGTAATACACTTTGCAGATAGATACCAAACTCAAATATATGTTGGGGCAAAATAAGTTCAGTACTGAAATCATGCCACTCGGGCCCTAGTAGCAAGTGATGACCCACAAGTATAGGGGATCGCAACAGTCTTCGAGGGAAGTAAAACCCAATTTATTGATTCGACACAAGGGGAGCCAAAGAATACTTGAGAGCCTTAACAGCGGAGTTGTCAATTCAGCTGCACCTGTGAATAGTCTTGCTCGACACAGATTATCAGTAGCAACAGTTTTATAGCAGTAGTAGCGGTGAAATAATAGCAGCAGTAAATAGAGACAGCAGTAGTGATTGCAGTAAACAGTAGGATTAAAACACTGTAGGCATAGGGATGGATGAACGGGCGCTGCATGGATAAGATAGCTCATATAATAATCAAGACATAGGCATTGCAGATAATAATGATAAAGCATCCAAGTACTAAGTAAACGTAGGCATGTGTTCCGTATATAGTCGTACGTGCTCGCAATGAGAAACTTGTACAACATCTTCTGTCCTACCAGCCGGTGGCAGCCGGGCCTCAAGGGAATCTACTGGTAATTAAGGTACTCCTTTTAATAAAGTACCGGAGCAAAGCATTAACACGCAGTGAACACATGTGATCCTCACATCGCAGCCATTCCCCTCGGCTGTCCCAATTATTGTCACTTTGGGACCGCGGGTTCCGGACAACAATATGTGTATACAACTTGCAGGTATGATCAATAAACAGTGCATATCATTATGAAACAATAACATGTTCAGATCTGAAATCATGGCACTCGGGCCCTAGTGACAAGCATTAAGCTCAACAAGTTGCAACAACATCAATAAGTACTAACAACGGATACTGGGCACCATGCCCTAATGATCTTATAGCTTATTACATGAACAATCTCATCCAATCCCTACCATCCCCCTCAGCCTACAGCAGGGAATTACTCACACATGGATGGGGGAAACATGGATGGTCGATGGAGAAGCGTCGGTGATGATGATGGCGATGATCTCCTCCAATTCCCCGTCCCGGCGGAGTGCCAGAACGGAGTTTCTGGTCCCCGAAATAGGTTTCGCGATGGTGGCGGCGTACGGTGATGTTTCTGGATGAAGTGGACGACCCCCCGACGTTTTTAGGTCAGAAGGGTTAAGTAGTCGAAAGGGGGACTCGGGGAGGTGCCCGAGGCGCCCTCCTCATAGGCTGGCGCGGCAGGCCCCTTGGCCGCGCCACCATGTGGTTTGGGCCACTCGTGGCCCATCTCCGCCTCCCCTTCTGGCTCCGTGAGTCTTCTGGTAAAATAGGAGGTTTGCGATCTTTTCTGGTGTTTTTCCCGAAAGTTGACTTTCTGCACAAAAACAAGACACCAGGGCAATTCTGCTGAAAACAGCGTTAGTCCGCATTAGTTGTATTCAAAACACACAAGTTAGAGGTAAAACAATAGCAAAAGTGTTCGGGAAAGTAGATACGTTTTGGACGTATCAACTCCCCCCAAGCTTAGCTTATTGCTTGTCCTCAAGCAATTCAGTTAACAACTGAGTGCGATAAAAGACTTTCACGAACACATTTGCTTCATATGATGCATATATTCTCACTATATGTACAAATGCTTAGCAATTCAAGATGAGGCAAATGCAAATAATGTCACTCAATAGGCATGTAAACTATGAAAAGATACCAACATACTAATAGCAACAAACATGAAACATATTAATTCACAAGATTGTAATGCTCATAATAGGATATGATAAGATGGTATCTCGCTTGCCCGTTTTTGTACAGCAAAACATAAATGCCCAGGCACCTCTGAAGTTCATGGGAAGACTAGAATCAAAGATATCAAAGATAAAAGCATCAAAGTTATATCATAGTTAACCACATTCTGGGACAAGCACATTACACTAAGAATGACAACTATGCTCTCGAGAAAGTGCTCAAAGAAAGGATGGTGACTCAACATGAAAGTAAAAGATTGGCCCTTCGCAGAGGGAAGCAGAGATTATCATGTGCTAGAGCTTTTTATTTTTAAAACAGAAGCAAAATTGTTTTGGGAAGTGTTTGTTGTTGTCAACGAATGGTAGTGGGTACTCTAACCCCCTTGTCAACCAGACTTTCAAGAGCGGCTCCCATGAAGGACGTTATTTCTACCAGCAAGGTAGATCATCCCTCTTCTCTTTTGTTTACACATGTATTTTAGTTTCATTATGGGTGACACTCCCCCCAACCTTTGCTTGCACAAGCCATGGCTAACCGAATCCTCGGGTGCCTTCCAACATTCACATACCATGGAGGAGTGTCTATTGCAAAATTAAGTTGCTTACTGATAAATCAGGGCAAAACATGTGAAGAGAATTATTAATGAAAGTTGTAATTAATTGGGGCTGGGCACCCCGTTGCCAGCTCTTTTTGCAAAATTATTGGATAAGCGGATGTATATGCCACTAGTCCATTGGTGAAAGTCTGTGAATGACAAGATTGAAAGATAAAACACCACATACTTCCTCATGAGCTATAAAACATTGACACAAATTGAGAAGTACTTTGAAGGTTTTAAAGGTAGCACATGAAAATTTACTTGAATGGTTCGAAATGCCATGCATAGGTATTTATGGTGGACACTTTGGAATAACTTGGTTTTCATGGTTTTGGAAGCACGAGCAGCATTCCCGCTCAGTACAAGTGAAGGCTAGCAATAGACTGGGAAGCGACAATCAAGAGAGCAATAACCGTCATAATCATGCTTGCGACAAAATGAAATTAATTGAGACATAAAAGTGATACAAGAACTCTGAGTCAAAATAAATCATCAAGGCTTAATTGACTTTTGTTTTTCAGTCATACGCATGCATGAGCATGTGCCAAGTCAATTCAAATGAATTTTCAGAGGAGGATACCACAATGTCATACCCTCTATGAATAGAACAATGCAAGCAAACATCAACATAACATGCTACCACTATTAATAAATTGGGACCGATCATGAGAGAACAAGAACTACTAAGCATCCACTAAATGACATATACCTCACATGAACCAACTAAGCATGCTCACATAGATGAGTATATGTACAAAAATGAAAACAAATAGAGTTCATACCAGCCTCTCACCCCAACTCAAGTTGTTGTAGATCATCCTTATTGCTTTTTCACTTGTGTTGCTTCGAATGATAAGAATGAAAACCAAGCTCCATCGGAGTCACGGATGCTGTCCAACTCTGAAAACACTATACAAAACCAAAAAGAAACAACAAATATTTTTGGGTTTTCGAGTTTTTGAAACAAGAGCAAAAAGAAACAACAATAAAGCAAAATATTTTTGGATTTTTGAATAACAAACCGAATTTTAAAACTAAGCAAACTAATACTGAAACTTAAAGAAACAAATGAAGAGAAACAACAGAAATATTTTTGGTCTTTTTGTGTTTTGGAATGCAGCAATAAAAGGTAAACAATTAAAAAGAAAGAAAGAAAACTGCAACATGGATATACAAAGTATCGACAAGATATGATATGTAAATGAGTGAGATGTCGATATACCTCCCCCCAAGCTTAGGCTTTTGGCCTAAGTGGAGATCAATCCCATGGTGCCCAGGAAGTGGCGCCTCCATAGTACGACGAGGAAGGCCCTCGTCCTGGTAAGAGCTGGATGACGCTCCAAGGTAAGTGACGGTGTAGCCATCATCAGGTGCTTCTCCCTCCTCCTGGTGCTGCTGGTGAAAGCCTCGCACTCTAAGCTGCTCCTCCAACGCCTCCTTGGAGTACGACCACGGTCTCCTGTGTAAAGGGAACAGATCGGCCTGGGGCAAAGGCACTTCATATTCATCCCCGTTAGTAAATAAAACTTTGTAAACAATGTTTCCTAAATGAGAATTAGGTGTGACAAACTGATGGCCTTTCATAGCAGCAATATCAAGTCTAAAAGGGGTTAGCTTCTCATCATTAGGACTAACGGAAAGACCTAGATATGCGATAACTCGTGAAGCAACAATTCCTCCATAAATAGGTCCACTAGCAGCCAAACGGCGAGCAATAAGGGCACCAAGGTTGTAAGCAGTGTTACCATTAAGTGCAGCAGCAAGAAAAGCAAGATGATAATTAGAAATGTTACTAGTGTTTTCCCTACCAAGAATGCTAGTAGCAAGATAATAAACGAAATATCTAATGGCAGGGAATTGGATGTTCCTTATCTTGCCGCGCTGAGCGGTGCGGTCATCGTCGTTGGTCACTCCTCGGTAAAGTTCCACAAAGTCTTTGGTGTTCCCTGCAATCTTCTTTGCTGTACCTAAGGAGCAATATCTATGGCAGCACAAAAGTCTCCCAAGCCCATTGTAACAGGCCTGTCATAAATCTTAAATTGGACAGTAGGCGTATAAGATGAATTCACAAATTTAAAACTCTCAACAAAAGTTTTGGTGAGCCAATAATGTTGGTCGCCTCATCCTGCATATAAGTGGTTAGGCCAACTCTCTGGATGAGGAACATGAAGTCATCAAGCAACCCTGCATTACGCAAAAACTCCATGCATGGAAAGGATGAAGCATTTGGGATTTGGTCATCCCCTCCATCTCCAATGTTCGGTGCAATGACATCCTCATCATAGGAACGCCTAACTCGAGTAGATGCCCTCAAAGGCCTCCTTGCTCTCTGAGAATCCCTTTCAAACACCTCCCAAAGGTGTGGTTATGCATTTTCCTTTTCTGAATTTTTTAACAAACATTATAAAAATTGATTTTGAGACATACAAATGAGGGGAACTACTATATGAACTTGCTAGAGGACTAAACATGCATCAAAACTGATTATATCAACATAGAACAAGCATGCATACTCACTTAACAAGTCACCTACAGCAGCAAAATACTCAAGGTATACTTACTAAACAAAATTCTACTTGGATACATGGAGGAGTCACATACCGGAGAGCAAATGGTCCAAATTTCAGCAACAAAGATGGGCTGAGCAAGGAGATCGAAAAATCTCGAGCAAGAGCAGCAAGAACACGGGTTTGAGCAATGGTGGTGTGTTTGGTCGGGAGAGAGAAAGAAATGAGAGGAAGATGGGTGAGTGGAGGGCCAGGTGGGGCCCACACCATGCCACGGCGCGGCCCACACCCCTGCCGCGCGGTGGGGTGGTGTGGTGGCATGGTGGGTCCCCCTGGTCAGCTCCAGGCACTCCCACATTCCTCTTTAAAAACTAATATTTATGGTATAATTTTCAGAAATTTTTGAAAACTTTCATTTTGCACATTTTCTGGATATTTAAATAATAAACTTAGAGCAGAAATAGAATTTTATAAAGACCAGTTTCAACTAAAACTTTGCAAGTTCAGTAACACAACAGTAGGTAAAACAAAGTTGAAGAAAGAAATGTTGTTTAGCTCTTTTATGTATGCAAATACATTTGATAACAAGGTTGATCAAGTCTTGGCACCAAATAAATTTACATGACACAAATGATTTAAACATCATGAAACACTCATGTTACCTTGTATTGTATTGATATGGATCCAATCATAATGTTTTGATATCCTTCTTGATGATCATATATAGGGCAATCAATACTTCCCACTTTGATAGTTTTAAAATTGGAGATGGTATTGACTCCATAAATCTTGTCAACTTTCTTGGGGAAATAAACAGTATGTTCTTTATCATTAACATTGAAAGTTACTTTTCCTTTATTGCAATCAATAACAGCACCTGCAGTATTTAGAAAAGGTCTTCCAAGAATAATAGACATATTATCATCTTCAGGCATTTCAAGAACAACAAAATCAGTCAAAATTAAACAATTGTTAGCTACTTGAACAGGGACATCCTCACAAATGCCAACAGGAACAGCAGTAGATTTATCAGCCATTTGCAAAGATATATCAGTAGGTATCAATTTATCAAGATAGAGTCTCTTATAAAGAGAAAAAGGCATAACACTAACTCCTGCTCCCAAATCACATAAAGCAGTTCTAACATAATTATTCTTGATGGAGCAAGGGATGGTTGGTATACCTGGATCTCCAAGCTTCTTAGGAACCTTGCCATTGAAAGAATAATTAGCAAGCATAGTAGAAATTTCCTCATTAGGAATTTTCCTCTTGTTAGAAACAATATCTTTCATATACTTTGAGTAAGGAGGCAATTTAATAGCATCAGTCAAAGGAATTTGCAAGAACAAGGGTTTCATCCATTCACAAAATTTATTATAATGTTCTTCTTCCTTTGATTTTAGTTTCTTAGTTGGAAAAGGCATTTGCTTTTGAACCCAAGGTTCCCTTTCATTACCATGTTTCTTAGCAATGAAATCTTCCTTAGTGTACTTTGTGTTTTTAGTATGCTTTTCAGGTTCCTTTTCACTAACTTCTTTATCAAGAGCATCATTTTTATCCTTATCACTATCAAGTTCATTACCACTTTCAGTTTCAGCATCAGAGATAGATATACTATTAGGATCATTAACAGTTTCAGAGGATTCTACAACATTTTTATGTTTCTTCTTCTTCTTTTTCTTAGAAGGAGAAACTGGATTTTCAGCTAGTTGAGAATCTTGTTCAATTCTTTTAGGATGTCCCTCAGGATATAAAGGATCCTGAGTATGAGCTCCACTTCTAGTGCTAACATAGACAGGTTTTAATTTTTCCTTAGAAGCATTGGCTAACATGTCTTGTTGCACTTTAGTGAGTTGATCAATTTGAGTTTGAACCATATGGAAATGTTTAATAAGCATCTTAACATCATTGGAGGTTCTCTCCACAATATCATGCAACTTACTAATAGCTAGAGAATTTTCATGCAAATGATTCTCTACTCTCATATTAAAATTATCTTGCTTAATAACATAATTATCAAATTCATCTAAGCATTGATCAGGTGGTTTAGAGTAGGGAATATCTCCTTCATCGAACCTGTGGAGAGAGTGAACCTCAATTATGGATGGATGAGGAATTGGCTTACACAAATCTTCAATAGGTGGAAGGTTCTTCACATCTTCAGATTTAATACCCTTCTCAATGAGAGTCTTCTTGGCTCCCTCATTGTTTCATCATTCAATTCAATCATACCTCCCCTCTTCTTTGATATTGGTGTCGGTGTAGGTGTGGGGGTCGGCGCAGGTAGAGTCCAATCATCATAATTCTGGCTGATTTTAGCCAATAATTCTTCAGCTTCTTCAGGGGTTCTTTTCCTGAAAACACAACTAGCACAACTATCCAGATATGCTCTAGATTCAATAGTTAGTCCACTGTAAAATATATCAAGTAGATCATGCTTTTCCAAATCATGTCCAGGCCGAGCTCTGATAAGAGAGCAAAACCTTGTCCATGCCTCTGGAAGTTTCTCTTCATCTTCCTGGTCAAAGTTATAAATTCTTTGCAAAGCATCATGTTTAGCACTAGCAGGGAAATATTTCTGAAAGAAAACATCAAGCAAACCAGTAGGACTAGTAATAGAACCAGGAGACAAGTTGTTATACCAAGCTTTAGCATCATCTTTTAATGAGAAAGGAAAAATCTTAGCAACAAAGTAGCTACGCTTCTTAATATCATCAGAAAATAAGCCACTCAAAGTAGAGAGCTCATTCATGTGCTCTACAGCACTTTCACTCTTAGTGCCACAAAAAGGAGTTTTCTCAACAATAGATATATGAGATAAATCAAGAGAAAAATCATAATCCTTATCTTTAATGTTTATAGGAGAAGTGGCAAACTTAGGATCAGGTGACAACTTGTATTTAACAGCATGTTGTGCAAGAAAATTTCTCATATTACTTGCACCAGTAGTAGCATTACATTTATCAATAAAATCATCATCAAGTTCCACATAAGTTTCATCAGGATCATCATCACAAGTATAATCCCTTAACTCAGGTGAATAAACAGGAGTAGTAGGACTTCCATTAGGTGTTCTAGTATTTTCAAGTTGTTTAGACTTAGCAATAGCAGCATCTAAAAGTGGACCTAATGAAATATTCTCATCAATCACAGTAGAAGCATCATCAACATTATCAGAGGCAATTTCAGATTCAGCAGTAGTACCAACACGTGAAGATTGTGGTGGTGTAACAAGTTGACTCAATACAGATGGTGAGTCAAGAGCAGCAGAGGTACTAAGTGTCGTACCTTTTCTTGTAGTGGAGGGCAATACATGGACCCTCTCATCACGAGCTTTACCCATGATGAATAAATTTCAGCGAGCAGTATAGATCACAAGTGAACTCCCAAATAAAGCTATGCTCCCCGGCAACGGCGCCAGAAAATAGTCTTGATGACCCACAAGTATAGGGGATCGCAACAGTCTTCGAGGGAAGTAAAACCCAATTTATTGATTCGACACAAGGGGAGCCAAAGAATACTTGAGAGCCTTAACAGCGGAGTTGTCAATTCAGCTGCACCTGTGAATAGTCTTGCTCGACACAGATTATCAGTAGCAACAGTTTTATAGCAGTAGTAGCGGTGAAATAATAGCAGCAGTAAATAGAGACAGCAGTAGTGATTGCAGTAAACAGTAGGATTAAAACACTGTAGGCATAGGGATGGATGAACGGGCGCTGCATGGATAAGATAGCTCATATAATAATCAAGACATAGGCATTGCAGATAATAATGATAAAGCATCCAAGTACTAAGTAAACGTAGGCATGTGTTCCGTATATAGTCGTACGTGCTCGCAATGAGAAACTTGTACAACATCTTCTGTCCTACCAGCCGGTGGCAGCCGGGCCTCAAGGGAATCTACTGGTAATTAAGGTACTCCTTTTAATAAGTACCGGAGCAAAGCATTAACACGCAGTGAACACATGTGATCCTCACATCGCAGCCATTCCCCTCGGCTGTCCCAATTATTGTCACTTTGGGACCGCGGGTTCCGGACAACAATATGTGTATACAACTTGCAGGTATGATCAATAAACAGTGCATATCATTATGAAACAATAACATGTTCAGATCTGAAATCATGGCACTCGGGCCCTAGTGACAAGCATTAAGCTCAACAAGTTGCAACAACATCAATAAGTACTAACAACGGATACTGGGCACCATGCCCTAATGATCTTATAGCTTATTACATGAACAATCTCATCCAATCCCTACCATCCCCCTCAGCCTACAGCAGGGAATTACTCACACATGGATGGGGGAAACATGGATGGTCGATGGAGAAGCGTCGGTGATGATGATGGCGATGATCTCCTCCAATTCCCCGTCCCGGCGGAGTGCCAGAACGGAGTTTCTGGTCCCCGAAATAGGTTTCGCGATGGTGGCGGCGTACGGTGATGTTTCTGGATGAAGTGGACGACCCCCCGACGTTTTTAGGTCAGAAGGGTTAAGTAGTCGAAAGGGGGACTCGGGGAGGTGCCCGAGGCGCCCTCCTCATAGGCTGGCGCGGCAGGCCCCTTGGCCGCGCCACCATGTGGTTTGGGCCACTCGTGGCCCATCTCCGCCTCCCCTTCTGGCTCCGTGAGTCTTCTGGTAAAATAGGAGGTTTGCGATCTTTTCTGGTGTTTTTCCCGAAAGTTGACTTTCTGCACAAAAACAAGACACCAGGGCAATTCTGCTGAAAACAGCGTTAGTCCGCATTAGTTGTATTCAAAACACACAAGTTAGAGGTAAAACAATAGCAAAAGTGTTCGGGAAAGTAGATACGTTTTGGACGTATCAGCAAGCATTAAACATAGCATAAGTGCATCAACACAATACAAAAGTATCTTCAAGATAAACCCCTAGGATCTAGAACAACGGGTACCATTACATGATCAATCTCATTCAATCCCCATCCACCTCATGTGCCTACAGCGGACTACTCACACATGGTGATGGTGAGGGAGCTCATGGTCGATGGAGATGAAGGCGGTGAAGATGGCGGTGAAGACGGCCTCCGGATCTCTCCTCCGGGGGAGAAATCCTGGATCAATCTGTCTCTGAAAACAAAGATCGTGGTGGAGGCGGCGCTCTATTTCGCGAAAGCTCCTCCCCTCCTAGGGCGTCCACTTTTTCATTTATATGAAGGGGTACGCGGAAGACCGAGGGAGAGGCGGTGCCCGACGCCCCAGATAGGTGGGCCCACGCGGTCAAGGAATCTGACCGCGTGGGGCCCACTCTTTTGGGCCTCGTGCGCCTCCTCGAGTCCGTCTTTTGCACGATGTCCTTCTTTTCCATAAAAAATGACGTGGTATTTTTCCCCGATTTAATTTCCTGCAAAAACAACCAGAAAGGAGACTTTGCTAAAAAAAAGTCAGATTCGGCAGTTTTATTCAAATATGGGAAGATTCCGGAGCAAATTATGAAGCAAAGTGCTTGGAAAAGTAGATGCATTTTAGGTGCATCACCTGGTGATATTGAGGGCGAGCCACCCAGGAAGAGGGTTCCTGACAAGGTGATGTGGTATGCTCCTATAATACCATGGTTGAAACTTCTGTTCAGAAACAAAGAGCATGCCAAGTTGTTGCGATGGTACATGGAAGACCGTAAGAAAGACGACAAGTTGAGGCACCCCGCTGATGGTCGGCAGTGGAGAAAAATCGAGAGAGAGTTCGGGGACTTTGCAGGTGACGCAAGGAACTTATGTTTTGGTCTAAGTACAGATGGCATGAATCCTTTTGGGGAGCAGAGCTGCAGTCACAGCACCTGGCCCGTGACTCTATGTATCTACAACCTTCCTCCTTGGTTGTGCATGAACCGGAAGTTCATTATGATGCCAGTGCTCATCCAAGGCCCGAAGCAACCCGGCAACGACATTGATGTGTACCTAAGGCCATTAGTCGATGAACTTTTGCAGTTGTGGGCCAAACCAGGTGTAAGTGTGTGGGATGAGCACAAATAGGAGACATTGACCTACGAGCTTTGCTTTTCGTAACCATCAATGATTGGCATACTCTTAGTAACATTTCAGGACAGACGAACAAGGGATACAATGCATGCACGCACTATTTGGATCAGACAGAAAGTATATATCTGGACAAATGTAGGAAGAATGTGTACCCGTACAATCATCGTTTTCTTCCGCACAAGCATCCCTTAAGGCAAAAAGGCAAGCATTTCAATGGCAAGACAGAAACCCAGACGAAGCCTGTCACCCGTACTGGTGCTGAAGTATTTGGTATGGTCAAGGATTTAAAAGTAATAATTGGAAAGGGTCCTGGCAGCCAACCTGTTCCGAACGGCGCTGATAAGCGCGCACCCATGTGGAAGAAGAAATCTATATTTTGGGAGCTACCCTATTGGGAAGTCCATGAGGTCCGCTCTGCAATCGACGTGATGCACCTGACGAAGAATCTTTGCGTGAATATTCTAGGCTTCCTGGGCTTGTATGGGAAGTCAAAAGATACACCAGAAGCACGGGAGGACCAGGAACGTCATAAAGGACGAGACGGCATGCATCCAGGGCAGTTTCAAGGGCCTGCCAGCTACGCTCTTACCAAGGAAGAGAAGGAAATCTTTTTTGAAGTCCTTTTCAGTATCAAGGCCCCGTCTGGCTTCTCGTCGAATATAAAGGGAATAATAAATATGAAAGAGAAAAAATTCCAAAACCTAAAGTCTCATGACTGCCACGTGCTTATGACGCAATTGCTTCCGGTTGCATTGAGGGGAATTCTAGCGGAAAATGTTCGACTGGCCATTGTGAAGGTATGTGCATTCCTCAATGCAATTTCTCAGAAGGTAATCGATCGAGAAAGTCTATCAGGGTTACAAATTGATGTGGTCCAATGTCTGGTCAGCTTCGAGTTGTTGTTCCCGCCATCCTTCTTCAATATTATGACGCACCTCCTAGTTCACCTAGTCGAAGAGATTAGAATTCTTGGTCCTGTGTTTCTACACAATATGTTCCCCTTCGAGAGGTTCATGAGAGTCTTAAAGAAATATGTTCGTAACCGTGCTAGGGCAAAAGGAAGCATCTCCAAGGGCTATGCAACAGAGGAGGTCATTGAGTTTTGCGTTGACTTTCTTCCTGACCTTAAGCCGATTGGTGTTCCTGAATCTCGGTATGAGGGGAGGCTGACTGGAAAAGGCACACTAGGAAGGAAAGCAACGGTATGTAGGGACGGGCATTCTTTCACTCAAGCACACTACACAGTTCTACACAATTCCACCGTGGTGGCTCCGTATATCGAAAGACACAAGAATATTCTACGCTCCGAAAACCCGGGGAAGGCTGACTCCTGGATTAAAGGGGAACACGAGAAGACTTTCGGCAGTTGGTTGCAGACACATCTCATGAATAACACCATTGTTGGAGATCAGTTGTACTTGTTGGCCAGGTCACCATCTTTGACTATATGTACTTTCCAAGGGTACGAGATAAATGGGAATACATTTTACACGAAGGCCCGAGATAAAAAGAGCACCAACCAAAACAGTGGTGTCCGCTTTGATGCAACAGACGACAATGGGCAGAAGGACACATATTATGGGTACATAGAGGAGATATGGGAATTTGACTATGGACCTGCTTTTAAGGTCCCTTTATTTCGGTGCAAATGGGTCGCATCTAGCGGGGTAAAGGTAGACCCGCAGTACGGAATGACAACAGTGGATCTCAAGAATCTTGGGTACCACACCGAACCATTCGTCCTAGCCAATGATGTGGCTCACGTTTTCTATGTGAAGGACATGTCTACCAAACCGAAAAAAAAGAAAAGATAAGCAAAAAATACATCGTCCGTTGAGCTAAAGCGCCACATAGTTCTTTCACGTTTTCTATGTGAAAACTGACCCAAGCATCCTGTTAAATGATTAAGATTCTCCATGGCTACGGCTCAGAAGAAAACAGAAACAATAGATAGGGATGTTGGTGATGTGTAATAATGTATTAAACCTTTTATGTAATGCATTATATGGAATGTATAAAATCTTTATGTAAGGAGCATGTGTAATAATAATGAATGTATATTTCATATTTCCAATGTGTATTGTCAAGAAGCTTCAAATCAGTTACAGTTTTACCAACACAATCTCTGCATTCTCCAAGATCTTTAGCATTTCCAAGCAATTTTATAGATGATAATATTATGCATTTTGAAATAATATTGTGTGCATTTTGCAGAAACTATGGATCCAACGGCTCACAAGCCCTCAAAAGAAAAACACCCCTGATCCAACGGCTCACAAACGCTCGAAAGAAACACACGATCCGTGTGCTTCTTCCTTATTGGTGGGATTCCCTTTAGTCCCGGTTGGTAAAATTGCGCGGGAACAAATAAGCCCCTTTAGTCCCGGTTGGTGGATCGAACAGGGATCCCGACTACCGCCCGACTTGGGACGTCTTCTTCATCAATCGGCGTGAGAGGTCGTTCGCCAGGTACGAGGAGGACGGCCCGCCTCCTTCGAACTTCAACAAGGCCGGCCGTCGGCTGTGTTGGGGTGGCCGGACTCTCCAGAGCGTCATGAACTACATTACGGCTGGCGATAACCCCCGCCTGCGCTACCCTCACTTCCAGTCCAGGCGAGCGCCGTCCGACGACAACGACGACGACGACGACAGCGACTACGACGACTACGCGGACGAGTATTATAGGCCTAGGCAGGAGTATGACTAACCTGAGCTGGTCTATGTACCCAAGATTGTTGCCATTCCCTACTGCTGGTCTAGCTACGACGACGATCGTGTAAAATGTATTCTTTATCTCTGCATTTCCAACTAATGATGTTTAGCATCTGAATAAGTAATCTGAATATGAACTGACTATCATTTCGCAGTTGTTGATTCATAAGGGAGAGGTAGTATTGCAATTCACTGTGGCAAGTTATAATAATTATTTTATAAAACAGAAAATGGTTTTGAATTAATTATTCAAATTCAAACACTTTTCATGTTGAAAGTTTAGTGAGATTCAAAAATATGCAAAAGATAAAAGTTAATGCATTTTTTAATTCAAAATGGCAAATAGTTAATAGTTTGTAGAGTTAGAATAATTATTTTATAAAACAGAAAATGGATTTGGAATACTTATTCAAATTCAAGAAATTTTCATGTTAAAAGTTTTCTCAAATTCATAAGTATGCAAAAACTGTTTCATTCAAATGTTCAAATATTTAAAATTGTGCTAGATTTAAAAAAAAGTAAAAACGGTACGCTATTCGGCCCAGCCCGCGCAATTTTTTGGCCTTTTGTCCCGGCCCATCTCACCAGCCGGGACTAAAGCCCGTGCTGTGCGCGGGAACACGAAAAGCCCTCACCAGCCCTTTAGTCGCGGCCCGTGGCTCAAACCGCGACTAAAGACCACTTTAGTCGCGGTTTGAGCCACGGGCCGCGACTAAAGGTCCCTCCACTACTTAAGCGGTTCACAATCTGGGACTTAGCCATTTCATCAAAGAAGAAGGGCATAGCAGAGGAACACGCCGTTAGGCTGCCAAAATCCACCGCGCCGCTGGCCGATTCGTCGCCGTCCTCTCCTGCTCCGTCGCCGTCCTCTCCTGCTCCGGACGCCACCGCCTTCCTCTTCCCCAAGTTCGGTCGCCGCACTCGAGGACGAGCTCGTCGCCGTCCGACCTCCCCAGCCATCTCCGACCAGCTCCGTCGTCGCCTTCGTGCTTCTGGTGAGCTCCGGTGCCCTCCATCTCCTCCCTCTTCTTCTTGTGAGGATATTGCGTCCGGTACCACGTCCACGCAATGCGCCGCCATGGAGCTTCGCTCCGGTGGACGCTGCCGTCGCTCCGGCGACCATTTGGTCGTGGCGCCGCCACCATAACGCTCGTCTTGACGTCCTCTACCTGATGCACTGATCAATTTCGATCAATTCGCTCGGAATCGATCGATCCTGGATCGACAGAGGCGCCTGTGGTTCTTCTGTGTCTATGACATGTGGGCCCTAGCTGTCAGGATTTTATTAATTTTGGAAATGATTTATGAAATTGTTAAATGTCTGACATGTGGGACCAATTTATTTAAAAGAATTGCAGAAAATGATTTAAACTTGTAAATTCAATATCTTTTGAACTGTTTATCAGAAAAATATGAATAATATATCAAAATATTCAGAAAAATAAATGCTAGTTATTTATGTCAAAATACAAACATTTTGGAACATTTCAATTTGGTGAATATCTGGAAACAACTTAAATGCATTTTCTCTAATTATGGAGTTAAGTTAAATAAATGCTCATAATTGTAATTTGAGTTCAAATAACATTTCAAACATGATTTAGAGCTCCATGTCAATGCATTAAATTGATCATGCATACATATTGCGCACTGCATAAATGCCATATGTTGATTGTTGTTCTTTTCCGGTGTTTGTTCTCCTCGGTATATTCAATAATCTTATATGTTTCTTTTACGAATCATTTTAAAATATGGCTTTATAATGTATATTTTTATCTCAATTAAATTCTAGGAATATTAAGAGTAATATTAAGAGTAATTTTTAGTAATTGATTTGTAGTGGATATATTGTGACTTAATAGATTTGTAGTAATTTTTTAATTACAAAGTATTGATGATAACAATTGATACACATTAGATAAGTGACTTGTATTCATTGCTTTTGTAATTATTTATAACAATTGATACTCATTTTATTTGATGCATTTTGAAATAATATTGTGTGCATTTTGCAGAAACTATGGATCCACCTAGTCCAACCCGTAGAGACCTAATACAAGATGAAATTCTCGAGAATATAATCCATGACGCCCTAGATGCTGATCCAGCCGAATCTCCTTCGTCGTATCTGAACCCCGCCGGGGATGGAATGGAGGTCGACCGAAGTGAGGATGAAGTCGACGGCTCCGATGATGGAGAAGGCGATAGCTCCGATGATGGAGAAGCCGGTGGACCCTTAACGAAGTCCGGCGAGGTAGATATGAAGTTCGGCGATCAGTAGATGCATTACTTGAGTTGTATATATATAAATTGACGAATGTTTCTTCTCTTAGGCCTCCACATCGAGCAAATCTTCCAAACGAGGCCCGACCAAAATGTTGGCCCCATCTACGCATTATACATTTGAGGTCATAGCCCCTACGGGCGAACCAAAGGAACCCAAGAATGCTGCCGATGTATTTAGAAAACAATGCGGAGTTCTGGTTAGGGATCACGTCCCGATCACCGTTCGAGACTGGAATAAGCGCAAAGGGGCGAACGATAGTGAGTATGTCGCCGAAAGGTACAAAGAGGGTCTTTGGAATGACCTCATGGCACATTTCACCCTGTCAGAATTTGAGGATCCTGCCGACACTGCAAAATTGAGGAAGAAAGTCATGAAGTGGACTGTTACGAAGATGGCCAAACTATTCCGAGTGTGGAAGAAAAGATTATGGCAAGAATATCTGAAGAAAAAGACTGCTCCAGTATTTGAAGGCTATCTAGCGAAGCAGGCGAATCACTGGAATGCATTTAAGGAGTACAAGGAGTCACAAAATGCCAAGGCGATCTCAGTAAGGAACAAGAACAATGCTGACAAGAAAAAATATCACCATAAATTGGGGCCAGGGGGCTACGAGACTGCCATGCCAAAGTGGGATAAAAAAGAGCAAGAGCTGTTTGCTAAAGGGATCCAACCAGAATGGATGCGCGACGAATGGGAATTGAGGGCAAGAAATTGGTTCCTTGCGCATGGGGGTTCATACGACGAAGCAACATGGGACCTTATTTGCAGTGACGGGATTAGGGTACCCAGGGAAAATTGGCTTAAAGTGGTGAAAGAAATTAAATAGGGGAAGTTAAAGTTCTGTCCCGATAGAGAGAAAGACTTGCTGACACTGGTCCTCGGGAATGACGAAAAAGGAGGATGAACACAAGGCTTTGGCCCTTCCGTCCCGTGGTGGCTTGGGTTTGCCAAAGACGTAGAAACTTACAGAAGACGAGCGAGAGCAAAGCAGCGACAGCAGGAGGAGGAGGGAGACAAGTTCAACCTGTTGCTTGCCAGAATTAACCACTAGCAGCAGCAGATTGACGAACTTAGAGGAGTAGTGCGCCCACAAGATCCTGTACTCGATATTACCGCCGGTCCATCTCAGCGGAAAAGCAGCGTGGGTGACTCGGAGGTCCCGGCTGACGATGCACGGCGGATGATAGATGGCGGTCCCGGCTACCCCGTGGATGGAATCAAGGATGCAATATCTTGTGAGCTCCATCAGAAATTGAAGAATATATCCATGAAGGTGGCGGTCGGATATGCTTTACCTTGTCCACCTGACGCACGCTGGCAAGACCGTGAGATTCCAGCTGGCTATGCTAAAGTCGTGGTGGATGAAATCGTATCGGGGTCTCATGCTATGGAGCTTGACATCCCTGAACCTAGAGATGAGAGGACACTCGGAGAAGTTGTGGGTGATATCATTCTATGGGACAAGAACTACATCAAGTTTCCAGGCTCGACGTCAAGGACAACACCGCCTCCGAGTCGTCGCAGGTCACCTACACCTCCATCACCTCCAAGAAGCCCACCCCATGACTACGACCACCGCAGTGCGAGTCCATCTCGATCTCCGCCGCCGGACTTGGGTCGGCCGTCTTCGCCGCCGCCTTTGCCCGCTAAGGACAATAAGCGGAAGCGTGCTCCGTCGATGAGTACTAACCGACGCAGCAGCCCAAAACGACAAATGTCGCCCCTCCCAAGAGTACCTCATAAGAATCTTCCCATCAGAACTTACGATCATACTGTAGAGGAAAACGCAGCGATCGCAAAGGCCGAAAAAGATGCGCATTTTGCAAAGAAGAAACCCAAGCCCGCCCCGGTATACACCAAGAAGCAAAAAGCGTGGGCACGCGATTTTCTGAACACAAAATCGTAATATGAGTTGCACCACAAGCCAGATGACTATCTACGCACATTTCGGAAGGAAGTGCAGAAGAGCAAATCAAGTAAAAGTGCAAGCGGGAGCAAATCAGGTAAAAGTGCAAGCGGGAGCAAATCAGGTAAAAGTGCAAGCGGGAACAGAAGGGACGTTCCCCAGCTCAGAGAACAGGCCAAACAATCGATCCCATCCCTCAAGGTGTTATCCGAAAACGTTCCCCAGGTGCTGCAGCAGGATATGGAAGAAGCTGCGAAGTTGGTGGCCACTATGGGTGTGACTGTTGCTGAATTGCTAGGTTCCCAAGACGACAAGTTACCCAAGGCTGATGTTGTCCCTACATATGTCCCAGGGAAGCCTTTGGTCAGCAAAGAGAAGTTGGAACAACTGCCAACACATATGCGGAATTTGCATGACTGGTACCTGAGTGTGGTAGGGGGGCAGAACAATGATCGTGGCGAAAGTCCCACATGAGTACTTCTTCCGACCCGAAGAGGTCCATGTTGACTTTTCAGAAATCTTCCAGTTATACAATTTCGACGCCCTCGACAAAACTCTCATGAGTTGCTATTGTTTGTAAGTTGTTGAATTTATTGTATACATATAAGTTGTTCAGTTTTTCAGTTATTCAGTTCATTGCATGTAATTATCCTCATTATATCCTTTTGTACTCTATTACGCAGAATGAAGATCCGGGAATGTAAAAGAAAGATCTATAGTGTTGGGTTCATTGACCCAGATAAAGTACATATATATTCGCTAACGACGAAACCCGACGAGACGGCGGATAACATTCTAAGGTTTCTAACGGAGCAAAATTTCTGTGACCACATACTGTTTCCTTACAACTTCCAGTGAGGGTCTTACTCTATTGTACACATTCACTTTTGCTTACTCGATGTTAAGTGTAATTGATGAGTTACTGACGTATATATAAACGTGTGCAGGTTCCACTGGATTCTGCTAGACATTCAAGTTGATAAGGGAATAGTTGAAGTCATGGACCCATTAAATAGACACCTGGAAGAGTTCCGCGACACGCAGGACATGCTCCAGAGGTAATTTTCGCGCTATATTGGTCTCTTTCGTTGATTTCATGAGATATCAGGTAATGAATAACTCATTAATTAATTCATTTTCTTTGCCGGGCAGGGTTTGGAGACTGTTCAGGAGTGTGGTGACGGGTTCCTTTAGTGAGAAGCTGACGTTTACTCCGGTCACGGTAAGTAGTACGAGATATGTCCGCGCATCTCTTTAATTCTAGTTTCAATACAATTATGATGCTAGATTATTATTTTGATTCAATTCTATTCTCGTAAAGTGCGCGAGGCAGCCACCGGGGTCGAATCTATGTGGATACTACGTTTGCGAGTTCATTCGCACGTTTACCACTGAGCACAATGATTATAGACTCTACGTAAGCAATACATTCACAACATTATTTTATTACTGTCACTTTTTGTTATCATGATTGATATTCATATTGATCTCCTTTTCTTATATAGTTCGAGAGAATGCGGGATCGGCTCCTACCAGAGCAACGCCTACTAGGAATTGCAGAGGAACTGGCGGGATTTTTGATGAAAGAGATGGTAGACGACGCCGGAGAATTTAGTGTGAATAGGCGCTACTGATGGTCCCCGACCGTGTAATCGAATAGACGGGCTCTAGTCCCGGTAATTGTGATCTCCATGTAACTATCAAAATTGTATATATTTGTATATGCTCGATCGTAAGACAAGTTATCTTATATATATACACGAACGTGTAGAAATACCGCTAAAAGAAAACAATTATCTTTGTATGCTCGAAGAAAGAAAATAAAAGAAAACAAATAAACCCTAAACCCTAAAGAAATAAATAAAAGAAAACAAAATTACCGCTTTAGTCGCGGCCCGTTATACGAGCCGGGACTAAAGGGGTTGCCCCCAGCGCGCCCCGCAGGCGGCCACGTGGAGGACCTTTAGTCCCGGCTGGTAACAGGCTCGGGAATAAAGGTTTGCCCTTTAATCCCGCTTATCCGTCCCGGTTCGCAAACTGAGACTAAAGCCCCTCACGGGCCGGGACAGAAGGTCCTGTCGCCACTAGCGATAGTAATAAACTAAAATATAATTTAGGTGTGGCACGTGTCCAAATTAGTAGTCTTACTATACAAGACACTCTTCTGTTAGGTCATGCATCGAAAACTCATGAAGTTAATTATTTTATGGAAATGGCGGCTCTAATATCTGCACTCGTGCACACAAGCTAGTCCCAAACAAGAAATGCAAGTAAATATTTTCTGACCTTAATTGGTAGTAACACGGTTATTACACAATAATTATTTGTTTCAAAAACTTCGTTGTAGTAAACCAACTGTAAAAACTGCATAATGAATTGGAAAACTGACGGGCAAATACCATTTTTAGTTGGAGTTAACTAACGCTAGCATTGGCAGGTGGCCTGAATTTTTCCCTTTTCTTTTATGTTTACTGGATGGCTTCATTAATACTTATTAATAAAATCGGGCACCCGGAAGTGCCTTTTATCTAAAAAAAACATGTATTTCGATAAGTCAATGGTCATGCATCATTAAACACACTAGACGCATCGTTATATCTCAAGAAAAAAAATCTATCGTAGGCTCGCATGGAACATAGGAAAACAAACGATATTACTTTACCATGAGGCCACACCATTATTGAACACACACAGACAGACTAGACCTTAACCAACTTCCATTAAACACTAAGCAAACGGAATTACGAAGCTGATGTCGATGGATCGATGGGATGATGACCAAGCCCGTACGTCATCAGCCCCACACCAGCCGGAGACGCGTACGTTGCATCTGCATTCGACGGATATATCAGACGGTCGCCGTCACGGCGACCCCCGACCACCCATCGATCCATCCCCATTGGAGCCCGAAAGCGCGCACCCAGAATGCATGAAATAACGAAACGGGGGACCGGCCGACTTGTTCGTTACTAAACCGCCCGAGCGCGCGGCGGCGTCACATCAGCCACCAACAACAACAGCAACGGCGATCGATCGGAGGAGGAAGTGGGAGCAGCAGTTGGAGAGGACCGGTCGCAGCTGGAATCTTCCCGGTGATCGATCGATCGGCGCAACACATGTACAGCGCTCCCCGGAAAGCAACCGGGCGCGCGCGCGTGCGGCGAAGACGACGAACCTAGCTAGCTCGAACGGTGGTGTGGTGTGGTGGTGGTGGTGGTGGTGGTGGTGGAGCGGGCGGGTGTGCGATTGGCTTATTTGGTTTTCCTTGCGTGCGTATGTTGCTTGGGATCAAATTATGCCCGATCCGGCGATCCCCTATCTTGCGTGGTGTGTGGCTTGCTCTACGAATGTGCGTACTTGGAAGTAGCTAGCTTAGCTTAGCTTAGCTTAGCTTAGCTTGGCCTGCTGATGGCGATGTCTCTGCCAAGTACAGTCTAACTAACTGGAGATGGTTACCTTTATGGAATTATGAAGGCCGATCTTGTTAGATTGTTTTTAAGGCACACGTGTCTAGCTAGGCCATGGTTTGGTATTTCCAACGACACACAAGAATATATTTATGCCTTTTTTTTTGCGAAAAAGACCACCGATCTATTAATCATCCACAACAGTACAAAATGCCCCAAAAGTAATAAAAATTACAAAAAGGTCGTTCGACCACCTAGCGACGACTACGAACACTAGAGCGAGCCGAAGGCGCGCCGCTGTCCTCGCCCCTCCCTCATCGGAGCCAGGCAAATCTTGTCGTAGGAGAGCTTCTTGTAGTAGACAGACGGGAATTCGTCGTGCTAAGACCCCAAAGGGCCAGCGCACCAGAGCAGCAACCATCGCCTAAGATGAAAACCGTAGATCGGAATAATCTGACCTGCCACCACACCGACGAACACGAAAACCGACAAGATACCAGGAGACCTGCCGGACACACAACTCCACGCGCCCTCCGCTAGCGCTAGGCGCACTACCGGAGCGGGGATAGAGCAGGGAGTACCTTATTATGACACCGGGATGTAGCCGCCGCCTCACCACCCGGACGAAGACACAAAAACTAGCTAAAACAGCAAACGAAAACCCTCCCGCCGACGAGAGGCCGGGGTCCGCCACCCATCCAAGGCCTAGAAGGCCATCGGAGGTTCGGAAGACCGGCGGCGGGGACGGAAACCCTAGTCGCCTTCGCCTGATCGCTTATGCCGTTGACCATCTATTTTGTCTAAACAATATATTAATTAAGCATATATTAAAATAAGTCGCCACATTGCGTTGCATCAATATGGAATTCATGATTCAAAATTTTCCGTACATCGTTTTTGTGGTATTTTTGGAACCAGGATGTGGCGTGATGTCATTCAAACTATGTTTTGAATTACCCTGATTTATCACAAAGTAGAACAATGGACCATAATTTTTTGACACCTTAAAACAAACATAGTATATGATCCTATCATGTCATTTCGAGTGGTAAAAAATGATATCCCCACTCGTTTGCGTGACATGTCAGGATTAGGGAACGTCAGAAGGCAAATCCGAAGCATGTCTTGCCGAGGTGCAACCTCGATCTGTGGCAGTTGCAAGGGGTGCAATCCCGCATGTTAGACCTACACTTCCAACGAGAGGCCGTAACTAGCGAAGAGCTAGAGCAGTGAAATATAGCAAATATCTAGTATGGACGAAAGAAAAATGTGAGGAGCATAGTTGAGTTATTTTTCATTTACTAGAGCCACAATTCTATCATTTGTGTGCAGCTCAAAATATAATGGAGTATTTAACATAATTTTATAGATCTACAGAATCATTAGTATATATTTGTGAAAAGAACAGTTTTTTTTCGCGAATTTTAGATATCATGCCTGAATTTTTTAAATTCCGGACTCACGGGACACCGGAAACCGGACTCCAAAACACCGCACTGGAATTTCTTCTTTATCATTATTTTTATATAGCACCAGACGCCATTTTCTTCTTTATTCACACACTACAATGTCGCCGTAAAAAGTTCTTCCAGGTTGTTAAATGTCATGTCGATGCAATATAGTGCATGAGGCTTCACCGTTACATTTGTCTAGGATAATAGGTTACCAAAAGCGATTCTGACAAAGAAACGTGAATGGATCAAGTTGTGCACCGAAGGGCGACAAATACTAAGTACACACTGCATATCAGTTTTCCTCTCCGTCCATTTTCACTTCAGATCGAACATGCACGTCATCCATCCTAGCAAGGCTAGAGTGGAAGTCCAAATCAGAGAAATCGTGCCGGGGATGACGTGAAACGACTTATATCATGCTTATCGATTGAGGAGGTGCGCGGACAAAATTGTACTCCCTCCGTTCACAAAAGGATGTCTCAACCTAGATCAAATATGCATGTATCTACACACTAAATCATGTCTAGGTACATACAATTTGATCTAGGTTGAGACATCCTTTTGTGAACGGAGGGAGTAGTAGACGATAAATATGGTACACCGATGCCTTTAATTAGATCGAGGACGTTATCGATCTGCTGGGTACCTAAATGACTGACTCAACGCATCGCGAACGTGTCCAACTATAACAGATTTACACATCTTGTTGCTCAAGAGCTACGGCGTATCGCTCAAGACGAACTTGTTTTATTTATTGCACCCTTCATGCGTGTATATGTGCACGATGAAATAGTAAGTAAATAACTCAAGTCGCACATAATTGGACATCGAAAAAGTCAAGTCACTGCACAAGCCCTGTGATCAGTGAAAAAATAGCGCTGTTAATTCTCAGCTACCTCAGTTAAGTCTTTCACCATTAGATTTGCATCGTGATTCGTATATCTATTAGTTGAATATAATAAAAACCGTATACATCAGTCGACACAGAGGCCGGGGTCTTATCCCTTTCCCAAAAAAACTATGAGTTGCAAGTTAGGTTGTCTACATTTTTCCAGTTGAAAGTGAGGTTGTAACTAAGAAAAATGTGCTAGGCCGTTAGATTTACTTCCTGCTAGTCATGAGGTGCAACTGAGATATGATGATGTCACCTGACCGAGATAAAACTTAATTCTTATTTGACTAAAAATTAGTCGCACCCAAGACATAATCCGTTTTAACGGCCCATGTATGGGTATATCTACGTATGGAGTTACCAAGGGTTTGATTCCTAGCTAGTTGGGCGTTGGCATGTGGGTAAATCACCCCACTGTTCTCGGTGTACACTACAATCTTGTTTTACAACAATAACAGTAACACATAACTAATACTGCTATGCTACTATTATAGCTACAAAAGAAATGTTTTGAAAAAAGAATTGTTGACATTATAAAATATAATTTACAATTACAAATAGTGATGATAGACAATTCTCCATATCTCGCGAAGAATTCTCTACATGGATAGACAATATATATGTGTACATGTGTACATCAATAAATTACATGCATGCACATATGTCATATATACGTTTGCATTTCACTTAGCTTCCTCTATAAGTGTCTTTGGTGTTAGATTGCTACATGTAGCATGCCCCTCGCACAAAGCATTACAAGCGGCTTTGGATGCATCCCCTAGTTAAATACCGATCAATACATACATAGATAAATCACAGATGAGAAGTCCCAACCTCCATGAAATCTATGAGCGCCACCTGCCCTTCAGCTTGTTGATCGTGGTCGTCCCCGTTCTCCTCTTGCTCCTCGATACTCGAACCACACTTGGTGTCGCTTGAGCTCACGTTCACCTGGAGAAAATTGTAGAACTCCACCGATCTATTCATATCTGCAAAACAAATTATTATCCCGATCCGGTTAATTCCATGCACATAAAACGAAATCAAGCAAAAATGCGAATACACTTAGCATAGTACCATGCATGCAAGAGATTAAGTAATCAATTTACCTTCGTTCGTAGATGAGCAGTAACCTTCCTTGCCGCTGTGAGGGCTGATCGCGAAGGGCCCAGCAAATTCTCTACGGTACTTGTCGAGCAAGGCGGCCATACGATTCGTGTCAGGAGGTCTCGGCTTCTCGCCGGCGCCGGCGCCCGTAAGACTAATGTCGTCTTTCGCGGCGGTGCCGGACCGCCTGTTGGAGGAGAGCCTCATCCGCTCCCTGCACCGGCGCGCCATGATCACATGCCAGTGGTTCTTGACGGCGTTGTCGGTGCGGCCGGGGAAGAGCCTGGCGATGACGGCCCAGCGGTTGCCGTGGACGCGATGGGAGGCGAGGAGCAGCTCCTCCTCCTCCTCTGAAAAAGGGTTCCGGTTGATCCTCGGGTCCAGCTGGTTGAACCACCGCAGCCTGCAGCTTTTCCCTGAAATTAGTCAAAGCAATTCCTCAGTCATTTTCCGTCGGTTAATTAATTAGTTATCTAACTTACGCGATGTGATGATCGGGACGACGCCATGGACAGATATGATAGCTTAGATAAATTAGGAAGCAAGAAAAGTAAAATTAACTCACTAGCTAGTTATCTAGACAGGTAAAATTGCTGCACAAGTGATCGGTAGAGATATGATGTGCACATCAAGGTGAGCATGACACCCTAACAAATTAAAATTCTCTCCAGGACTAATTAAGGGTGTGCTGAAATCCCCAAAAGTCGGATAAGCTTACTGAAAGCAGTAGTGCGCCAGAAAGAAAGGGATTAACGGAACACAAATTAAGTACAGTTAACCAATAGCGAGCTTCCATATTATCATCGATGGGATATGGATCTATGATAGATATTCAAGCGGGCATGCATGTCGTTAGGTTACCTGAGCGGCCATGGAGCTTCTCTGCGATGGCGTTCCAGTTGTGCGGCCCGTACCGCGCCACGAGCTCCTTGAGCCTCTCATCCTCCGACGGCCGCCAGTGTCCCCTTGTGCACATCCTCGATCGATCGATCGATCAACGAAGCAATAGACAACAACAAATCTCTCTAACCTATATCCCTCCAGCTCTCTCTTAAATATATAATTAGTCTGGTAAGGCTAGCTGAACATAAACAGCAGCAAAAGAATCACTATCTAGCTTGTTTCAGACACGGGAAGAACTATAACACAGATCAATCGATCGATCCGGATCCTTGTGCATGTAGGGCCACTGGAGGTATGAACAAAGATGCAAGAGGGGAGAAGGAAGAGACAAAGATCGATAGGGTGAGAGGAGGCAAGAGAAAGATAAGAGGTGTGGGGATTTATAGAAAGGAGGGTTTGAGGGCTAAAGGAAAGTGCAGGGGCAGGCAGTTTTTCCCCCTCTCTATCGCTAACTCCAAGTCTCGTTATTGTTGATCGTTAGTGAGGGAGAAGATAGCGAGTTGGGAGATGGTTACACCGGAGTTAGTTTGATGCTACGTGTGGGCTAACGGGTGGTTTTGTACTTTAAGCTTCGCGAGAGGGAATAGAAAATGTTAGTTACATCCTAGCTAGCTAGCTAGGTCCACAAGATCAACTAACTACATGCATGCAGTGTCTCGCCAGTTACAATTGTTCAACTAACTGCACAAGGAAATCGAAACACAGTGCCAGTGACATTGGCAGGAAACCAGTAGCTTATATTAGTAACAGTTGGTTTGGAAGTTACAACTGATAAAATTGATTCAGTTGACAAACGAATCAGTTTTAATTTCACCAAACTAATATTGTTATGTGCTAGCTTGTGTTTATCTTGCAATTAAGCTGGTGCGGTAATTAAGCTAGATTTCGTCAGTAGTATGCGTATGGGCCTCTCAGAGAAATAGGAGTAACCTTTTACTGTCTTCCACGGACTGATCGACCAGTACGTCTTTGTGTGCAAGGAAATTCTACACTTGGTGCACCTAATGTTTCTTGGGGAGTTTTGGAGAAGGGGAGAAAGATGCCGCTGTAGGGTTGCTTGGTGGGGGGGAATTCTGTTGTTCAGGTCTCAACATCCCTCTGATGTTTCAAACCTACAACGTCTACTTTAGAACCAACCCATCACTCTCCTTCCCCAATTGTACTCGGCACCTAACTCCAACAGTAACGTACATACCTTAAAATAGTTTCTGCATTAACCAGTCGGCTGATTAATTTTACAAGTTAACACTTCTGATTAAGTAATCGTCTTCATTACTACCACTTTTTTTTTGCTGGCAAGTGGGCTACCACGCCTTATTTCTCAGGGCTAGTGCAACATTGCATGCATGCATGCGCATTAACTAACAAGAACGTTAGTTTATTAGCAGGTTAGCCAGTTGTCTGTACTTTTTTTTTTGCATGCCTGAAATAGGCAGTAGTTACAACCTTCTATTCAGGATTATTTGAGAAATGGTGGGAAACTATGTGTCTGCTTGTTAATCGTGAAGAAAGAGCCAGCAAAGTTAGTTGGTACGGGTTTTCCAGTGTGCTGTTGGGCGCCTCAGACCTACCTGGCCAATCAATGCAATTCTCTATTCGACTGCACTGCTAAGATTAATTAGGTCAACTGAGTTGTAACTATATGCTACGTACTTCAGTTGCTGTTTAGTGCTAATTGTTGTCTTCAGTGTGCTTAACTTCGATGCTGCCGTTTGTTCAACCGGTGGAACAGCTCTCTTGGCACATAATGCTATACGCAATCTTTCAATTTAGGGCTAAACCCTTGGGAGACCTTGACACTGAAAAGAGTCTACCGCGTAAGTGTGCCCTGCTCGTCGAGAGTGGAGAATGTCGGGCGGTCACGAAAACACCATGGCACTGTACGTTATGGCGTGGGTTCTGGTCGCATGGGCAACGAAACCATCGACTCGTTTGGTACACAACCTTGGGGCTGGTGTGGATGCCGGAGCGGCGGCTTCGAGAACCACTATCGTGTTTGTATGTGTTGGCTCTGGTCACTTGGGTCGAGGCTTTTGAAACATTTGTGCGCTAGGGTGTCGGTCTTGGTCGCTTGGGCGGCAAAGCCATGCGTGCGTCGGAGACGTATCGGTTTTCGGCTAGTTCTCCTTTAACGGATCAATTATTATTCTTATTAATGAAAAGTTCGGTTGCTCGAAAAAAATGTAGCCGAAGTGTAGGAAGCAGCTAATGATCATTATATTCTATGTATATATGGGTATTATTTTTAAAATTATAGCTTGGCATATATATACCTGTACTACCACACACATGAAAGTCGAAGACTAATTTTGTGGAACATATATGTGTAAAAGTAGCATCGATATAAATATGCAAATGCAAACATGCAAAATTTGTGTATAGATTGAAGAACATAGGCAGTCCCAAAAGGTATACAAATAATTTAGTGCCCATATATATACTAGTAATTAAGAAGAAACGAGGTTATTGTTACATCTCTGTCTATTGTTTCTTCCTTTTAGATTTACCGATATATATTGAGAAGGTAGCTGTCTTTTTATGATGGACTCTTAAAATTAGGTGATGAAGCCTTTACAAGTATGGGAGACATTCTTACGATAACGATTTCATATCATGGTAACAACAACTACCTGCCAGAAATCGATTAATTAACACATATAGTAGTTCCTTCCTGGGCTAGATTGCTTTGAGGGTCAACAACAGAAGAGCTGCTACCTAGGGAGGCAGCTTGTGCTTCAGCGCTTGTGTTGTGCTTCTGTTGCAGGTAACATGCATTACAAGAGTATACTAGCTGTAGCTAGATGTCAGCTTCAACCGTTGGCCTAACTCTGTTACCTATGGCAGATAAAAAAGTCCTTAGATTTTAAGCAATCCCCTCAGCTTAAGAAACAGGGGGAAAAGATCAACTTGCTGCTGGTATATATCCTTGTCTTCGATCGACTAGTGGCAGATGGAAACTGACATATACACCGAACTTACGTTTCCAATTTAGTACATTGTAGATCATGTTTTCCACTTCAAAGTTTCTTGATATGTACTGTTGTTCTTCTAGCATAAAAGTCTAGAGTATCTGCATTGCCCGACGCGGCGACGCCAAGGAAGCACAAGCCAAAGCAACACCACCGGAAGACTCCCCTCCCCCCCCCCCCCCCCCACGTCGTCGTTGTGTGCAACTTCGACATGGCTAATTCTAAGCGAGAACCATGAAGAGTGGCACCAAGACCACACCGCCAAGCTAATACGGACTCACGGTCTGACACCACTGCATCAGCAAGACAACTCCATTTCCGGTGAAACCTTCGTCGTTGCCACCCAAGCCGCAAACCGCTAGTCCTACGAGTGTGAAGAAGACTATATTAACACTTTTCTACGTGAAGTCTAACTTCTTTTATGTCATTATAGTACCAAACAAGTCTTTCCGGTTTGAGCTTTTCCATTCAATTGAAACAATTTCGTACCGTACTCGAACAAACGACATATACTTTTGGTCCAGTTCGTCGTCAGTCCTTTACTCCTTTAGATACAAAATGAAGCACAACCTCACGTGTGCATATGCCTTGACTGACGGAGACCATGAACATATAATTACATAAACATTTAATTTCTCGCATACGGGAAAAGGTTTAATTCTCAAAAGCATTTTCCTTTGCACGTAAGGACTTAACGGCGTTTCGTTTGAGAAAAAAGAACTAACGGCGATCGCGGACGGCTTAGTTAGCCATGTTATAACTAACAACCAAACGAATCTTGTTATGTAAGGTATCAAGGTGAGGCGACCTAGTAATCACCCACCGGGACTGCGTGCAGAACTTTTGTTAATTTCACGGCCGCCGGGTTTTTCCTGCCTACCATCGTTGAACGCGGTGATGTCAGCACGCGCGAACGGCGCACGCACTAGTAGAAATAAGGACTTTCGTCCAGAGCCACATCGGGATCTAGTCCCGGCTGAGTTACGAACCGGGACTAGAGGGGGGGGACTAATCCCGATTCAAAAGACCGGCGTTTTGATTGCGCTTTGGAAGATGATCAGCCCGAAATTTAATCACTTCCACCGCCCGCCGGCCTCCCTCTGTCCGCCGGCCTCCCTCTCCGCCCTATATAAGCTACACTAATCCATGGTCTTAAGCACACCTAATCTCTCTCTAATCCTTGCAAAAACTCTCTCTCTCTCTCTCGATCATTCTCTTCTATTCCAATGGAGCCACTCACGCGCGTATCTCCGTCTTGGTTGTACTATTTCATCAAAGAAGATATGCACTTCAAGGTATGGGTCACCCTCCGTGCATCACGCGTGGAGAGGTGGATCCGCGACGTGAAGAAGCTCTTCCTCGACGCCGCACCGATCAAGTGCGTTGGACTCGACTGCGAGTTCACCGACCCTCTCCCGGGTCGACAGAGGGATCTTCCACCCGAGAAAAGGCAGCGCGCCGCCGTCCTTCAACTCTCGGTGGCATCCGAGACTCTTGTCTTCCAGATCTGCAAGGCTAATAGGGTACCGCAGCTCCTCGTGGATTTCTTAGGTGACAAGACCATCAAATTCTACGGCGTGGCTATCCACAATGACGTGCGGATGCTGCGCTACTACGGAATTGTTATTCCGTCCGCGGTCGACCTCCAGAGGGATAGCCGGAACCCAACCGACAATCCTACTCCGAGTCTCTATGCTCTCTCCAATGCTATCATTGGGACAAAACTTGAGAAGAAGAAGTACAACAAGAAGAAGGACGAGAAGAAGGGCAAGTACGACGACGACTTAGAAGACCTCCGAATTTTCGGATGGGGCAACATTCCATTGAGCTACGATCAAGTCTTGTATGCCGCTCTGGACGCTCGCCTCGTCTTCGAGATTGCACGGATGTGGGATAGTCTACGTGGCTATAATACCAATGACGATCGTCTTAATGTCGTTGATGAGTAGACTAGCTATATAGTGATGTGTGTGTTCTCCCGTTGTGTGTTCTCATGTATTCGGTCAATTCGATCCATTCGGTTACCTAAAACTAATGACCGAAATATTTGGATTTCTATCATTTTTCTGATCGATTCATACATATTATTTATCGAATTTCGATTTACCGGTTTAAAGAGATGAATATTTCCATATTAAATTGAAAATGACAATAATAATGTATAATTAATTTTTTTTGTTATTTGAATTCAAAAATATTAGTACTTAATCATTAATGTTTATGTTAATATAGGTTTGGAATTCAAAAAAATAATATGATTTTTCTCTACAAATAACAAAAAAATGAATTAATAATTATTATTACTTAATAATTAATATTTATGCAAAAGATGATATGGACACAATATTTAGATTCCTATCATTTTTCTGATCGATTTATACATATTATTTGTCGAATTTCGATTTATCGGTTTAAATATATGAATATTTCCATATTAAATTGAAAATGACAATAATAATGTATAATTAATTTTTTGTTATTTGAATTCAAAACTATTAGTACTTAATCATTAATGTTTATGTTAACATAGGTTTGGAATTCAAAAAAATAATATGATTTTTCTCTACAAATAACAAAAAAATGAATTAATAATTATTATTACTTAATCATTAATATTTATGCAAAAGATGATATGGACACAATATTTAGATTCCTATCACTTTTCTGATCGATTTATACATATTATTTGTCGAATTTCGATTTACCGGTTTAAAGATATGAATATTTCCATATTAAATTGAAAATGACAATAATAATGTATAATTAATTTTTTTGTTATTTGAATTCAAAACTATTAGTACTTAATCATTAATATTTATGTTAATATAGGTTTTGAATTCAAAAAATAATATCATGTGACATCAAAGTCTAGAGGATAATAAGATTGATACCATAGTATTATCAGGATGTTCTCAGTGCAATCTTGGAAGCTAATTGGAAAGGAACTCAAAAGTTAAGCATGCTGGGGGTGGAGCAGTGTGAGGATAGGTGACCGATCGAGAAGTTTGATCACTAGTGCGATGATGGGGGTAAAGCGTGCTAAGACTTGATATTAGGGGCGAGACCGATCGGGAAGTTTGATCACTAGTGCGAGGAAGGGGGCAAAACGTGCTGGGACTTGATATTAGGGGCGAGACCGATCGGGAAGTTTGATCAGTAGTGCGAGGATGGGGGCAAAGCGTGCTGGGAGGGGCGATTAGAGATTAAACTGACAAATAATTCAAAGATTTGAAATATAGAAAAAAATTCAAAAAAAATCAAAAAAATTCAAAAAAAATATTTCGGAAAAAGGGTCTCTAGTCCCGGGTCATCTTACGAGCCGGGACCACGCGCGGTGTCAGCGCCCCGCGTGGAGCTCTCTAGTCGTAAGCCACCCGGGACTAGAGGGGGGGGGGGGGGGCTCTAGTCCCGAATACGGCGTCCCGGGTGGGAATCCGGTACCAGAGGCCCCTACCACCCGGGACTAATGGTCCTGTTTCTAGCAGTGATGCAGCAGGCTTAGCTTAGCTAACCTAAAGTGACATGTAAGTCACGGAAGATGGGGATGTAGCTCGAGCCTCGAGCTCTGATAGGGGTCCCTGCGTGCGAGAGATCTTCTCTTTTTACGTTCGTTCAAAGAGGATCTGGTATGTTACGAAAATTCGTGGCACCTGATGACGCGATGGTTTAATTTTTCCCCCCCGAAATGGGACTGATATGGATGCAACACGATGGTTTTAGTGGTTTCTCGTAACTTTGTTCATGTACTTTTCAGAAGCGTAGGATTGCTTCCCGGCCAGCTTCACTAATACTACAAAAGTAACAGAACGATACTATGCTCACGTGCTGCACGTGCATCGACAATGGAGAAAAGCTCCGTCGCCTTGACACTGTCGTAGATGTACTCCCTTCATTCCTAATTATAAAATGTTTTGCATATTGCAATGTGAATAACATAGATTAAAATGAGTGAATATATACAATAAAACGCGTCAAGATACATATGAATAAAAGAAAACTGAAAAAAGTTAAAAAATATATTTTAATACGGAGGGAGTATATATGAGCACAATGGCAATGATTCTATAAACGGTTGCCTTTACCTTTATTACATTGGAAAAGTTAAAAAATTCAAAACCAACTTCTTACTGTCTTGCATTGGTAACGACTAATCAGAAATACTTGTTTCTAATGTCTGATGTAGACAAAAGAAAATCAGCGACACTGGCTTCTCAGCACTGTGAATGGAGCCCACTTTGTATGCTTCACAACCACCATATCGTTGCCGCGCTAATGCCCAAACGTATAATCTTGGCGACGTTGGCTTCACTACAACATCGATGGAGCCCCACTCCTACGTCGTTCACCGCCCCCGCATTGTCGCTATCTTCTGCCGAACCCTATACAAAAGTAATATACCGACGACGCCGGATGGAGCCCCACTCTTATGACTTCACGGCCGCCACATCGTCATTGGCTTCCACCTCGCCTAAAGATAAAGGATGCAACATTGAACAATTTTAAAACAAACAACTAACCTAAAACAAAGTAATCAATGTAATAGAGTCTAGTTAAGCTATATAAGCACAATTTACACAAAGAACTAACTAAGTCAATAATGAGAGCCTACTTAAACTATATAAACAAGAATGTATACAAAGTTTCTATAAGGTTCATCCATATAAATCTAAATATGCAGATAAGTACTCACATATAATTAAGAGGAAGTAAGTCTAAATATAATTTTTGGGAAACTAAACAAAGTGAAATTTCAATGTCCGTTTCTAAAGTAAAATAACATCCAAGCCCGTAAAAACAAAAAAAAATAAAGTAAATTAAACAAGTGTAGAGGGATTTTCCCATTGTCTAAGTATAAAACTAACTTAACAAAAACTAAACTAAACTAGTGTATAGGCCGGATTGCATAGTGGCTAAACCAATGCTTAATACATAGATCTAATAAAAAAGGAACCCAAACTAAACACCGTTGTTTCATGCGGTGGCACCTATTGAAGTGTATATGCAGTTCAGACTTTTGATTGTGTTGGCTAGTGCATGAAACATGACATGGTATCAGAGTCTAGTGTCTCTAGTTCGAGTCCTGGTCTTCGTAATTTATTCTCAAAATTAGTGTCCCCCCTATTTGTTCATGTATAGGCCTTTTCTGTCATAAAGGAGATTCGCGCGCTGACGTTCCCCTCTGGTTTACACGTGTTGGCTTTCCACGTCACACGTGAGAGGAGGGTGTTGAACTGTATATGTGAATTGTCTAGCCTTTTCCACCAGTACGTTTAGACTTTTGATTGTGTTGGCTAGTGCATGAAACATGACACGACACCGCTAACACCAGAGCTAGCGTTGCCGCCGCCTATGGCACTGGCCCGGAAGTAGATAGTGGGCAATGGCATCCTAGAGGTCCGTCTGGTACACGGCCTCCTCCGGGCGTTCCACTTGGTACTCAACGACAAGGATGAGGATGGACGTCTCCACCTTGGCCGCACGCTCGAAAGAGGCGCGAGAGAGGAGGCACTTGTCCTCCAGGTCCGAAATCGTCCCTCCCCTAACGAGGTGGAGCAGGAGGATGAGGTTGGGATACCACCGTCTACTCCTGAGCCAGCAGCCTCATATGGTGCTGGATATAGGTGCGGGTGTGGAGGTCGGCACCATTAGCGGCAGATGGGATGCCATTAGAGAGACGAGGAATAAGGGTTGGGAGTGGTGAGAGTGATGGGAGAGAGGGTGATTTTATAAGCCGGAGTGATGGGTTTTGGGGCTGCCAATTTTGGCAAAGGACAAAATAAAAATATTCGTTACCATAGCAGGTCACATCAGGAACATATAACTGTTGTTTCCTTTGCATATATATTGGATACACACATATGAAATTGCCCCTTGGCAATATAAACAGGCCAACCACGGCTCATTCCATGAAGGACTCTTTGGCCACGAGCGAAAATATTTAACAATGCATCTTGTAGCTGCTATTGTCGATGGGGGTATCCTTAGTGTCAGTTTGTAATAGTGCTTGATTTTTATTTTCAACCGACTCGAATCATTTGACAACGCAAACAAAAAACACAAGATATTAATTGAGTACCATAAAAGTCATTAGTTAGCACATTAAAACATACAATCTTAGTTGACCAAACTAAAATAGTGGAAACATTAATATGCAAGAATAATTAAAAAGACATATTCTGTAACATAACAAGTCATTTGCAAATTATGAAATACAAGAGTTGCGCACATTTGAAATGTGCAACTAGTGTATACTTAAAGTGCTTCGGCCAAATAAGGTTTCGAATTATAAAATTATCAAAAAATATTTTACTAATGTAAAACAATATTTTTCTCATTGAAGTACCACATGTTAGATTACAAAAACACTGGTTACATATTTTGAAGATATGCAACTAGCTAGTTTATATCTAAATTAAAATCGACCAATTTCTTGTAGACCCAAATAATACAACTATGAAAACAGAATAATATAGTTGTGCATACATATATAATAGTTTCCCATGTTCAATTGTGCAATTGGCGACCAGGTATAGATTACATTTGCACCTGAAAAAAACTGATTTGTCTAAACAAATCAATCATTTGTAAAGGAAAAATGTACTGCAACTTTACGAAAAATTAAGTCCATTGTTCAGAAGCAAGACCACCTTAAAAACACTTATCCACATGGAGAAGTAAAACGACGCGAGACTTCTTGGGCGCCTCCACTATTATCTCTTTTGTACGCTTACCCAGCGTGTTATTGAAAAATGCATCGCCCGTATGTTGACGTCCCGATATTATCACCACCGTTCATAGTTTTGAGATTCGTGCTAAATTTTTCACGGTGATATCTTTGCATATATACGATTATATATTATAGAGATCAACTTGTGCTCCACTTCTAGGAGGTATCCGCACTCCACATTTATGAAACCACCCAAAGGTGGAGTGCGGGTTGGTATCCACAAACTAGAAGGGTCTATATGCAAATATGTCTGAAATCAATTGTTCTAAGGTGGAATGTGCGATTTCCATTAAATAGAAGGGTCAATATGCAAAACTGGAGAAAAGTAATGTGTTGCAATCTCATAATTTTAAACAGTGATGATGGTACATGATATTTTTTGAACCATCTAATACTACAAGAACATCAACATATATACATTTGGAGTTTTTATACTTCCATGTTATGGACACTTTAGAATTCAATTAGCTACTTTCTCTGTTCTAACTTTTTGAAGTTTTATATTTGTCATATGTCAACCTATTTTAGAATTGACCAAGTTTATAGGAAATTAGTATTTGCAACATCAATTTAGTTTTGAATTATGCAGTATATATTAGATTTGATGTTGTGAATATAGATACATTTTCTACAAATCCAATGGAATTTAAAAAGCTTGATATTGAAAATCTTAGAACTTCAATTAGTTTAGAATGAATAAATTAGCTATAGCAGATTCAGATGGGGCTACAAATTCCTTGATAACTTCAGACCAGCGGAATCCATCATAGCGAACTCGTTGCAAACATGGGGGCCACTAATATAACTACTCCCTTTGTTCACTAATATAAGGCATTCTACTTAGTATAAAAAAATTTAATATTGATTACATACATGCTAAAATGAGTTAATCTATGTACAAACTAAGTTTAGATACATTTGAATCAAGAAAAAACTGAAATGTCTTACATTAGTAAACATCGAGAAATATATTAGAGAATTTGCCTCTGGCAAGATGGTTAGGAGGGTGGTTGTACTCCCAGCCCACCAGAGTTCAAATCCTAGATTTGACATTGGTGTTTCTCATTTATGCGGAATATTCTTCAGTGAGAGGCGACGTTCCCGTTGACAGCGAGGCGTCTGTGGTGACTTCGTCAATCTCAAGACCCAACCGCTGGCTCAGTCTTTCGGAGGTGCTCATAGGGGTAGAGTGTGCGTGCGTGCGTTCATAGGGTTGAGTGTGTGCACGTGTATGTGAGCGTCTGTGTTGTACTGTATTCCGCCAAAAAAAAATAGAGAAATATATTACTTTTCGCATGTGCATACGACGTATAGGCACACCGTCATCCTTGGAACGTTGTTCTACCACTGTACACGAGCGGCGAAAACAATGCATAGGTCTGCAAGACACGCATAAAGTGAATTTGGAGGCCGAGCTCCATAGAGCTTGGTGTTTATTTTTTCGAAATATGCATTTTGTGTTTCGAAAAATTGAAACAAAAATTAAAGGTGTCGATAATGTCGAGATCCATTTGTGTGCAAAATTTTAATATAATTTTCGTATTATTTTACGCTACAAAAATTGACAATTCTTCAAAATGTGCACTGTTCACATATCTAGATCCACCCATTTGTCAATTTTGCCTAGTCCAAAATATAAAGATTTCAGATTGAATTTTCGCACACTTGTAAATTATATTATTATCTACATCTAGATATTTTTATCTGATCCAATCAGCTCAAATAATTTCGACCGAATACGTACAGTGCCCTGCACCGTACATTGCTCCATGAACCTGCAGTCGTGTACTTATCTGAGACCGATCTGATCAGTTTGGTCTGGAGTAAGGTGCTTGGCTGTCTAGCACGTATCAGCATCAGATGGGATATGCCTGACATTTTTTTTAGATAAAGGATATGCCTGACATACGCCCCCGTGACCCATCAGCTAGCTAGAGCTCTTGCTGGAGCCGGAAGGTATATTTCAACGCATCAGAAAATGACTGTAGATTGCAGAAGCAGCTAACCCGAAAACGAACTCAGTATTTCCGGAATACAGCATGCAAGGGCGCCGCTCCATTGGTACCTAACTCACCTAACAACCTCGCACCTCCGCAGACACACGTGTAGTATATGGAAATAATGCAATATGTGCAAGGGAAATTACGCACCTGACGCTTTGCGGCTACGCCTTCTCGCAAGTTAACTTTGGCGATAAGCATGAGACAGATTTCGTATGGTCCATGAGCTGATAATCCGGGTGGAAGAATCTTGTTAGCTTTTGGGAGGGAGCAGCAGGCTTGTGTATAGCTTTCACTCCTTTTCGTTCCCCAACTAACTGAAAGTGGAGGCTCAAAAGAATTAAACAATTGAAGCTGGGGATGATGGTATATCATCTCTTGACATTATATTACATAATTCCGCTTTTATATTGGTGATTACCACGTACGCTACACTCACATACACCGCTAATAGTTCAGTTTCTTCCCCAGACGCCCTCCTGTTGCATGTGTTTAACGCGCAGGTGATCAGAGTCAGACACCCCACAGCTGATGGCTGTCTTTTGCAGGTATAGTAAGCTGGTGTTCCACGCTAGACATGTGTATTTCTTCTGAAGATTCTGTAAAGGTACTTGTGTAGAGTCACAAGTGTATGCACGTAAACGATTGATGTGACTGGCTAATACGTCCCCTGAAGAAATGTTAGTTCTTAGCCTGCCTTCTGATGGGAACTCAGCTAGCGGTACTGCATCTTGGAAGTTACTAGGTCTTACATTAGGTTATGAATCGCATGCATGCTTTATCGCATTTTTATAAGGTGTGGGAAGAATGACCGGTATCAATCGGCTGCACCCGTCTGAAAGAGAGACATGCTTAGGAGATCATACTGTACCTAGGCTGATGGGATTCGGCACCTCGATGTGGTGCTCTACTTGGAACCGTGGAGACGTTTACGTATCCATATTTGTCTATATATAATTGAGATGTTTTCCTTTCCCTCCAATCCAGCACCTGGCAATTGGCTCAAAGTTGATGTCTGATCCGACCCAACTAACTGACCATCCTATATTCCTCCTTCATCCTTTTGGTTTAAAGTATTTTTAGGGGAATGGAAATTCTCTTTCGAAAGGAACACATTAGCAGTACCCTAGCATATAACTTTGGCCCAGCTCCAAGAGTCGGTGAACTGCTAACCGAAGTCAGATTAGGTAAAGGTGATCACTGAAAACTAACTGAAATCTTGCAGAAAGCAACACCTGGTCACCGAGGGAAATTAGCTACTCCGCTTCTTGTGATGGTGCACTGGTGACGACGTCTTGGCGCACCGGGCGGGTCACAGCGTCTGTCGTCTGAGTCGTGCTCATTTTAGCTTAGGCGCGCATGAGGATTTCCGTAGAGCTGAAGCGAGAACGCCGTGCCGCACCGCAATGGATGGAGGGAATGCGTAGCCATCAGTTAGGGAGCAAGATGGCGATCGACGCGCACGCCTGCCGCTGCGTCGGGGATAGCAAATCGGGGGAAAAAATGAGCATTTATACATGGACGGTTTGGTTCTGTTTAATCGAGGGTTTTGGCGTCCTCGGACGACGGCGACCGTCGTCAGCTGTTGCGAGCTCGTGCTCGATCGACGCACATGTTTGAATCAACTAACAGTTTAAAGATGAAACAGCAGGACGTACTCCATCGCCGGCCGAATCTCCACCGCCACCCCAGATCCGTCGGTGAGTGATTTTCTGCTCGTTTTCACACGATTTTCCGCTCGATTTGGTGTTTACTAGTCTTCGCGTGTGCATTTTTAGATGGAGTGAACCCGTGCGAGCAATTTTTGCCCGAGTACGAATGTAAAACGGTTTTACTAATTCTCAGCTTAGCTTAGTGCTCAGTCAACTTCCTAACCATTCAATTTTGCCTTAAGATTCGTACTTTTTTCGTTTGTTTGTTTCGTCGCTGTACGCGACATGTACGCGTCCGCTGCCGCGCAGGCAACCAGCTACACGCGCGAGAGGATCGATCGTTCCAGAGTTTGCATGCTGGGCCTTTTATTATTTTTCTTCTTTGTATACAGATTGGGTCGCATGCATTTTCTTGTGTGCGGATTTTTTCTTGTGTTTCGGTTCTTTTCTTCCGGTTTTGCTAATTCTCAACAGCCTAGCCATCCAATTTGTTTAGCTCTAAGATTCGTGTCTGTTTGTTTTTATTTGTTTTTGGTGATTCTCAAGACAAAAAATATGATTTGTTTTGTATTGTTTTATACTTTTTTATTATTGTTTATTTTCCAATTCCCCTTCTAATTTGTCTCTATATTATTATTTTTGTGTGTTGAGTGGTGCACGGATTTGTTTCTTTGAGACATTAGTGTGCTTAAATATTGTCATTCATGTTTTTAAATTTATTTTTCTTAATTAGTTTTTTGCGTTACGTTACTAATTCCCGCTCAGTCCATTTTTTAGCCCTTGTATCTATGCCACCAAGATTCGTGTGAGCAATTGTTGCTTTGTGACTTTTGTGTACATATGCGAAAGTTGCTCTTTTGCTGTGTACGGCCATGGGCTTTATTTTTAGCAAAGCGGATACAAGAATTTACTATGTGCCAATGTTTTTCGGTTGCAAGTCCGGTTGCAGTAAGATTTTTTCAATTGAAAGTTAGCTTCAACTGAGATTTTTTTTAGCTGCAAATGGGCTGCATCTGAGTTTTTTTAAATTGCTAGTCGAGTTGCAACTGCAGTTGCAACTTAGATTTTTATCGAGTGATGCCCCAGTTGCAATTGCACTTGCAACTGAGTTTTTTGTTTTTTTATTCTCAATTGCAACTATACTTGCAACTGAGATTTTTTGAGACATGCCCCATTTACAACTACACTTGCAACTGAGATTTTAATTTATTTTTGTCCCCCAGTTGTAATTGTACTTGCAACTGTGATATTCTCGAGTGATGCCCCAGTTGCAAAGTTGCAATTGAGTTTTTTATTTATTTTCTTGTTCCCAGTTGCAACTGCATTTGCAATTGAGATTTTCTCAAGTATGCCTAGTTTCAACTGTACTTGTAACTAAACTTTTTTTTCTTCTTTTCTTATTCAGTTGTGACTACACATGCAACTGAGATTTTTCTCAAGGAGATGCCCCCTAGTTGCAACTGAATTGTTTTCTTTGCCCCTGTTGCAACCACACATGCAACTGAGATTTTTCTTATTTTTTGTTCCAGTTGCAACTGCACTTGTAACTGAGATTTTCTCGGGTATGCCCCCCTAGTTGCAACTGCACGTGCAACTGGGATTTTTGTTCTTTTTTTACCCCACTTGAAACTGCACTTGCAACTGAGAATTTCTTCTATTTTTGTTCCCCAGTTGCAACTGTATTTGCAACTGAGATTTCTCGAGTAATGCCCCAGTTGCAACTGCAGTTGCAGCTGAGTTTTTTTATTTTCTTGTTCCATGTTGCAACTACATTTGCAATTGAGATTTTCTCAAGTATGCCTTAGTTTCAACTATACTTGCAACTGAACTTTTTTCTTCTTTTCTTTTTCCAGTTGCAACTGCATTTGTAACTGAGATTTTTCTCAAGGAGATCCCCCTAGTTGCAACTACACTTGCAATTGAGAATTTCATCTATTTTTGTTCCCCATTTGTAACTGAGATTTTCTCGAGCGATCCCCCAGTTGCAACTGCACTTGTAAATGAGAATTTCTTCTATTTTTGTTCCCTAGTTGCTACTATACTTGCAACTGAGATTTTCTCGAGCGATGCGCCAGTTGCAACTGAGATTTTCTCTAGTATGCCTCAGTTGCAACTGCACTTGCAACTGAGATTTGACGCCATTAGCATTACTTAGCCCATCTAAGCCGAAGGGTGTTATGTAGTGGGTCGGTCCTTGTAGAGTTTCTTTGTTTTCTTTTGGTGTTATTTTCTTTTTATCGTTTTTCTTTTTAGTTTCTTCTGCTCTTTCCTTTTTATTTACTATTTCGTTTTTCTTTTTTCTTTTGCTTCTCTTTTTTTTCTGAGATTTTGATTTTTTTTACTTTGTTTACTTCTTTCCTTTTATGTTTTATTTTTTTGTTTTTTATTATTTTGAAAACAAAACCCTATGAATAATATTTTTACTGTAGAAGAAGTGAATATTTTTAGATCTCGTGACTAATGTTTTTGTCAAAATATTTTTTAACTTGTGAACAATTTTTCATAAGCATGTGAGTTTTTTATCTCACGAAATTATTCTGTATAGGAATTTTTTTTAGCTAGCGAACACGTTTTATAACCAGCGAACATATTTTTTATTTTCGATAAAAATCTCGACTTGGACTATTTTTTTGAACTCGCGAACAATTTTTTTGAATTATATGATCATTTTTTCAAATCATGTAAATATTGTTTCTTAACTTTAAAAAATAAACTTAGAGAGAAATGACACACGATGTTTGAAATAATGGTACACGGGTTGAAAATAATTTTTCATTTATGGTGCACACTTATTTTTTTATGATTTTAGAAAAAATAATAATGGAAAACTAGTAAGGTAAAAAGAAATGGAAAAGGAGAAGAAAAAGGAAAACGTTCATTTATATAAATATAAAAATATTTTCCCATGTTATATAAATTTTAAGTATATGAGATTTATAAGCATAATAAAAAATATTATCGCTGTGTTAATTTTTTGCACCTAATATACGTGTTTCCATTTTATCAACCTTCTTTTTGTTTTTTTAGAGGTTTTGTTAATCTTGTTCAACAGGAAGTTACGATCCAAGAGAGGCAACAACACAAAAAACAAAACGAGCAACATATGTTCAGCGACCTTAAATGGGCCGAGCCCATACAGCACATTTACTTAGGCTTACGCTCGCTCTTTTCTTTGTAAAACCATCGTACTTTTATTCGAAATAAACCAGCGTACAAAACGATGACATCACCTAGCTAAGAATTAGCCTAATTCTCAGTCAGCAGAGAGTTAGACAGACCCAATGTAAAATGCGGCCGTAACTTGTTTCAAATCATACAACTATTATAGCTAGCTAACATTAAGACATAAATGGATGCCTACTCAAGAAAACATACATGCAGAAAATATGCGGTTTACAAGATCCATGAAACACAACTACATATTGAGAAACTTAAACAATATTTTTCTAGTGTAACTAATAAAATAATTGAGTAAGCAGTGCGGGACTAATTCACTCGCACTGAAATCTAACCATAACAACACAATCGAGCCGCCACCTGTCCCTAACCCTAGAGGCGATTAGAGCAGCGGCCAGAGGCGACCACTTTGCCCCTCCCTCCGCCGGCGAGGCTGCAGATCCCTGTCTGCTCCGTCTGCTGTTCAGGCGAAAGACAGGGCGTGGGGACCTCGCCGCTTCGATCTTGGTGAGTACGTAGAGTTGGCTTAGGTTTTTTCAGTCATATCACATAGGTGGCAGGGACGGCGCCATGTCGGAATAAGAAGCCAATGCTGTTCCCCCATCTCGGTGGTGCTCTAATCGGCGAGGGCGTGGAGCAGGTGATTTAGTCTTCTCGTCGATCTTCAGTTTTGACGAGATTAGTTTATCGGTTTGTCGCTAGTGTTTATCGTTACCCGCGGCAGTGCTGGCGGCCAGAGCCAGGCAGATGTTCTGGAAAGAGGATGTTGGTCCGAAGTTGGTGGATCTATAGTTCTTTTGTGACTTTGTCGATGGGATGCGGCGGGTGGAATCCAAGATAGCACGGGGACGTCCCGGACAGTGGTAGACCTACAAGGTCCAGTATGTCGTGGCATACCGTGCAGCCCGGCCGTGGTATAGTGTATAGTATGAAAAAGAATACAACTGATGCATTCCAAAACTGCTTAGTCGTGCGTGTACTAGTGACTGCAAAACTCCTTGTAGAAAAAAGGCAACATGACACTAATCGATTGCAAAGCCGTGCCATGTACACCGTCTACAGATAACCCGCGCCACCTTCAAATACAGGAGCTACCGCCATCATGGCGAATTCGGCGGCAGCGGCGGTGGGGAGGGAGGGGGGACTGGCAACACGAGGAAGGGGAACGAGAGAACTTGTGTTTTTTTTTGCTTCAAGGCTTTTGAGTTTCGAAACTGTCCAAAAAGGAGTATTATTACAATAATTTACAGATAATGAAGGGCACTTAGATGGTGGCGTCGTAAGAAGACTCGACATTGCACTCGTTCGCACCTCATGATTCTCGGATGATAAAAAGGCTAAGCAAGTGTGGAGGCAGAAATGATCAAAGTACCAGCAACAGTTGGGTTGAAGATCGAATTCTCCTACCTGTTTCGGAGTCAGAACTCAACATAAGCTGCAACAGATTCATCCTTCATATCTGTAACATAGTTTAACACTTCATCTCCAGCAAACAATCATTTGCTAAAGTAAACAATCGTCGGCCTGCGATCAAACAGAAGTTCGCGCATAAGCTTTATTGCACAACATCACAATTCAGTATGGTTCAACAGCTCACCAAGCTAGGTATTACAATGCTTGCAACCCTCCATCAGGTAACACAGTTGTTAGGTTTAGCACAATCCGGTCTAACCCCTATTCCTCCGATCCTTTTCCGTGGTGCCGCTCACAATGATCAATTTGAGCCTAGGGGTTAGGGACCTTTATATAGTGCTAATTCCGGTTTTATTTAAACCGTAATTCCGCAGATATTTATTCCAGAAACTCCAGGTTAACCAAACCAACCACGATCATCAGTAACCATCTAGGAGTTTCAATCTGCAATTAGTCCCACGAGCACACGTGTGTGAGTCACGTGCCGAATTTGAATAATTCAAATTCGCAGGCTTTAATCAATTCATATAGCCAACATATGAACAACCTGGCTTTCCACTCTATACTGTCCCGGGTATAATTCCAGCATATTCACATACACTGTATTCCAGTATAGACGTACCGGCTTACTTAAGTATATTTCCTTAAGTACAATTCCACATCATTAGTTCCCTGTTATTTCCATGATACTTCCACATGAAGTTTAATTCCGGAGAATGTAGTGTACAAATAAAATGTTGCAAGACACAAATTCCTACATCTCCCACATGACTGAAAACATTTTATTTCAACAAGAGAATTCCCACACAATTAGCATGTTATAAAATAATTCCTTCCTTCAGTGTATTCATGTTGCATATAAACTTTGTGACTTTAACACTCATATTATCACAAAGTAACAGGTTATGATGCGTCTTTCCGCGACCTTAAGTTTACGAAGAAAATTCCTTAACCATAGACCTTCCTTCAATGCTTGAGATGCATTGAAGTATTCATATTTCGTAAATAACGAGTATCTAAATCATGTTTCCTTTGTATGCCATAAAGACCTACAAAAGTAGATATTAACATATAACATAAAACAAAATTACCTTTCACCGAGAGTAGCGTCAATATATCCACGCGGTTAGAGGTTGAGATCGCGAAATAATGAATAACCCATATTTCCTTGCCCAGCAATTGTTTTATGTGTTCCAACAATCTCCATAATATTTATATTCCGCTTGCTAATAAGTCCAGCAAATCGTATTCTGTGCTAATCAAAATCGCAACAATTACAGTGACATGGTTAAGATCAGGTCGCACGAATAATATCCCACAATAATTGTGGCATGACAATTATTCTTCCTTCTTCCTCATGAGTTCAAACATAATTCCTCACAGAGTATCATTCCCTTAATCAAAAGTATTTGACAGGTTTGTAGTTTTCCATAGAAAAATATATCAAAACATTCACTATGTAATTCCACTCCCAAATCACAGGAAGCTTTGAACATTCCTTTCATAAGAAAGTTAGAACCAAACCAAGTTTTCACTTCCATCAATGTGATATTATAAAATCAATAAGTACATAGTTAGCACATATAATGATAACACAAAAACAATTCACACTAACCTTTGTATATGAATATCTTCCATCAGTAATAAAGCCGTATGACCTGATATACCATTGATGTGAAGCTTGTTCCAAGAACATGAATGAACCTAATCAGTTAGCAAACCATATCTTTATTCCCACTTCCTCTAAATTTTAGAGTTTCCACAATGTATAATTAATTCCATTGTGTAAAGAATAAAACAACAACACATTCCTCTAAATTTCAGAGTTTCCACAAAGTATAAATATTTCCTTTGTGTAAAGAATTAAACAACAACAACTTCCTCTAAATTCCAGAGTTTTCACAAAGAATAAATATTTCCTTTGTGTAAAGAATTAAACAACAAGCTCAGCATTGAAATTTCCACTAAGCATGTTACATTAAATTTCCGTCTAAATAAATCCATTAAGAACCAATAGGCATGCGGTTCCTCCACATTGAGTTTATTGCTTTCCGCAATGCTTCCATCCATAGTTAACATCAGCACCAAGTTTCAGTATATTCTTTCCTCTAAAATATAGAGTAACTTCCTCAAATAATACACAATAGTAGCCAAGATATGATGGCCCAATTTAATTCCTCCCACTTTTCCTAAACATGTTAGTGTTGGGAGTTTACTATGAGTTTATTCATGTGATATTCCGGTGTGACAGTATATACACCCTTCATCACAAAATACCAAATTCCTACATTCCACCAATTTTCCTATTTCCAGATCAAAAACAAAATACCATTTGATCCACTCGAATATGTACATTAAAATAAAGGGTTGGTGTTTTATGTAGTAAATAATCTTCCCAAGTCCATACTAACAAAATATAAATAGAACGCTTCCATTCCAGTTCACAAAATACAGTGACTGTGATAAATAATGACTTACTGAACAAATAGTAGTATGTAATGCTTTTCCACATAATCAAGGGAATAACCAAGATTCGAATTCCTCCATTCAACCATGGAGTAGATAACATAAGATAACGGTGAATAATTCCATGCTCATTATAATTCCTGAAGTGTACTTCCCCCACCAATCAGTTTTCAAACTTTTAATTCCTTTGATGAACTGATTTTCCACTTCAGTGTGCAATATTAATACAACAAAAACCTTCTGACTTGTATTGTAAAAGATATAAATGACCATACCAAGTGTAATCATGAAACAAAATAAATATATTCACCTCAAGTAGGAGTGTCCAAAAATACCATAAATATATGCCGATGAAGTATCATAATCCTCCCACTTAAGTTCAGAATTCTAGAATTAATAATCCACTAATTATGTTTCTTGATATGTGACCAAGTCGTAAATGAGATAAAAATAATTGAACCTCTAGTGGGAGTTTAAAACCAAAATACCACAAATGAAGGGAAATCCATAATTGATAGTCCTCCCACTTAAAGTTTATAATTCCATAATTAACAAGCCTAATTATGTTTGTACAGTAAGACCAAGTCGTCCATCAACAATACAATTCCGAGCATGTGTTCCTATTACAAGTGTTACTCCATACGGAGTTATCTTCACAACCAAATAAACGATTTGGTAACCAACTTCCAATGGATTATAATGACACCATTGTGTTCAATTTGATAATGTACTAATTTCCATTGAGCAATATTAACCAACTTCCAATGGATTATTAAGATAAACGAGACCATTGTGTTAAATTCGATAATGCACTAATTTCCATTGAGCAATAATACCACTCTTCCTTTTCCAAATAGCATGTCATAATAAAACAAAATTCCGACCGAGAAGTATAAATTAAATTCCTTCTCCTCGTAGGTGAATATAAGAATGATAATACTTTTCCTCCACCAGGGAGTTTGATTGCAATAATTTCCAAATTCCAAGCATATGATCATATTTAGTAATAACGACTAAGTAGACATATCTATTTCCGCTTGGAATTGTTTGCATATAAATAAGTTGCTATTGTGTTCCATCATATTATGACGTACAAGTAAAAACCAAACTATATGGAGAAGTAATCATAAACAAATATTTAGTGCGAACAATAATAATGGACATACCGTTGAGTAAATATTGATTTCCTTTTCCATGGAGTATTTCCCATTTTCCTCCAAAAATAAGTGATGCCAATTTCAATGTAAACATGATTGATGCCTTCCCGTCGTTGTTACGCCAGAGAATTCCGATGAATTATTTAGTACTCCAGTTCCAGAGTATTCCGGCAAGTTCCACATATACTCCGGTGACAAAGTCAATCCGTAGCAATTGAGAAATCATAGAAACATAAATATCCATCTCACGAAGAGAAATCCATTTTCCTCGGAGTGTGTTCCAATTTCCTCCAAAAACAAATATTGCCCAATAAAAGAAATAAGTTTCCAAAAAAAATAACTTTTCCAGGTTACGCATATATTCCACGTAATCTATGTACTCCAATATTCAGCAGCTTTGTCCAGCGACAGTTGCCTGATCGACCAGGCGAAACTGGTACAGGTCCAGATTTTAAATTTGCAGCAATAATTTCCAGTTGCTTCCCGAAATTTCCGTGAACGTACAAAAAATCAAACCACATGGCAGCAGCCTTCCCTGTACCTTTGCACAGGTGAGATGGTGATACCGTGAGTTGCTTGCTACTACATCTCCCAGTACACGCAACCGTGAGATTGGTGGCTGGTGTTTGATTAATCTCCTTCCTCGATTGGCAATTACTTGGTGTTTGTAAACCTTCTAACTAGAGCCAGTTCCAAACAACTCAGGAAGATAACCGTATGATTATTGATTCCACAGAGAGTATAGTGTTACCGATTGATTCCTAGCACCTTCTGCTCTGAATTTACAGAAGACACCTTGATCCGAGTAGTGCAGAAATTCCTCGGTCTTGATCCATGGAGACACGATCTACAACCGGCCTTCCTCGATCTCGTGCGAGTTAGAGAAGCAAGAGTATCTAGATGATCCTTGTAGAGCGTGAACTTGCTCACGCAGATAACATCAACAGCCACGATCCTAAAGAATATCTGGTTCCTGCTGCGTGTTCGATCCCTTCCTCGTTCCACGTGAATCCCACTTCCGGACAGCATTATTAACCGAGCGAGCAAGTACAGTATCATCGATCCGTGCGAGACAATTTCTTCCTTGGTCTTTCGGTCCTTCCGTGATTCGCTTGAAGTTGCAGGAGCTTGATCACCCGGCGCGTGGTAAGATCAAATCCACGTACCGACAAACAGAGTTTGCAGGTGCCCGCGTGCCGCAGATCCAAGCGGCGATAGCCGATTAATTTTCCGATCCATGCGAGCAGATCACCCAGGTCTCTACAGCGACTCTGCCAGGTCTCGCCGACAAAACGATGGCGAAGTGAAAACTGCAGGTGAGCGGACGCAATCGACAGAGTATGCAGCGGAATTGGATCGGCGACGACCATCACAGCGGAGATGGGCGAAGCGGAAGCGACGGCTGACCGACGTGAAGATTCCGGCGGCCAACACGTCCGACGCAGGCTCTGATACCAATGTTAGGTTTAGCACAATCCGGTCTAACCCCTATTCCTCCGATCCTTTTCCGTGGTGCCGCTCACAATGATCAACTTGAGCCTAGGGGTTAGGGACCTTTATATAGTGCTAATTCCGGTTTTATTTAAACCGCAATTCCGCAGATATTTATTCCAGAAACTCCAGGTTAACCAAACCAACCACGATCATCAGTAACCATCTAGGAGTTTCAATCTGCAATTAGTCCCACGAGCACACGTGTGTGAGTCACGTGCCGAATTTGAATAATTCAAATTCGCAGGCTTTAATCAATTCATATAGCCAACATATGAACAACCTGGCTTTCCACTCTATACTGTCCCGGGTATAATTCCAGCATATTCACATACACTGTATTCCAGTATAGACGTACCGGCTTCCTTAAGTATATTTCCTTAAGTACAATTCCACATCATTAGTTCCCTGTTATTTCCATGATACTTCCACATGAAGTTTAATTCCGGAGAATGTAGTGTACAAATAAAATGTTGCAAGACACAAATTCCTACAACAGTCACACACTACATAAACCAGCAACTTGAGACGACATGACAGTGGCAGAACTCAAAGGTAGCTCAGGACTCGAGAATACTCCATTGATCGTATTTCTCCCTGTGAACCTCGTCCAGGATCACAACAAGAGTCGCGATGAACACATAGTCGACATGTGGAAACACCGTAACGAGAAATGTGTCCTTGTCGAGCAGCACATTCGAAATAGTGTACTTACGGTTCATCTGCAGTAGCACATGGTTAATTTATTAGCGAAATGTTTCATAAAGCTTCAAAATGTGACAAGACATTCAAACCAGAGTCTGGTACTTACTTGAGCTACCATTGTGGTGGAGTTGCCAAGATAGAAGGCGCAGGACCTGTCGAAGTAGTTGCCCTTGATCTTGAAATCGCAGACCTGCTGTGCGGTGTTTCCAGCCAAGAAGACATCCATCTCAGTCTTGAATTGGATCATCGAAGATTTCTTCACGCTAAGGAGGAGATCATTTGCGTTTGTGCTGTCCCCTCTGAACACTTCCCATCGGTGGTGCATACTGAATACCTAATCAAGTGATTGATGTGAAACTGTTTTCAATACACTTCAGTTAACGGTGCTATGGATATTGACTTTCCTTGTAGCGGCAGTGGTGCGCGAGCTCTAAAATGGACTGAAAATGGATGTTTTGTTTGCAGAGTTGAACCGTTTAAAACTCTTCAAAGAAAGGATAATTCTAATACTACATTACAATGGTTGGTTGGTAGTTAAAATTATCTGATTCCAACTTTGAAGTGATTTTTACCGATCTTGGTGTATGTGGTGTACTTAATTAAGAAAACAAATTCAGACTGCAGTGACGATTTATTGATGTCGATCGCCATGAAATTTTTATAGAGGAATAGATGAGTGTTTTTAGGGGGGTGAACTGAATAACAAAACTTTATGAAGTGTTTTTAGGGAGTAATGCCACTTATCCAAACAGACCACACTTTTCGAACCGGGGAACGAAGCCCCAGCCCAACAGACCACACTTGCTTTAAAATAAACGCAGGCCACGGGTTTTCATCGCCCGAAGTCCACGGCTCCTTATCATACTCACTTTAAGTTAATGAAGTGGGGACAAAGACGATGCAGAAAAGAAAAATATTATGTCCCAATCTGATCCACTTCAACAAATACATTAATTCATTACGTCTCCGTTTAGAAACTGGAGGTTAGACTGAATTTGATTGTGCGAAGAAGTTTCCTGATTTCCCAAAGGAAGATGTGCAAATTGCGGTTTTGCCGGCTTTGCAAGAGAACCATGAATCGGCGGACCATCTTTGCGTTCATTGCCGTACCGTGTGGATTTGGAGCCTTGGCCTATACTCCATCGAGCCCCATACTTGGCAATCTCACTCTTTTCAAAGTTGGTGAATATCTATGACCGGGCCATCTATGCAAGCCGCAAAGCCATCGTCTCTCTCACTCTTCTCACCTATTGGAAAATTTGGAACAAGAAAAATGCGCAGGTATTCCGCAATAAACAAGCGCCGGTTTCGATGCTCTTGGAGAAAATCAAGTAGGAGGCGAGACTATGGATAACCGTGGGGGCGAAATGTTTGAGTGATGTAATGCTGGGAGAGTAGTTCTTTTTGTAATAACGCCTTTACTTTCTTGTAAAACTTCTTCTTAATTAATAGATTGGAGCAAAACTTTTGTCCCCGTTTCAAAAAAAAAACTAAATCTGACAATCCGTGCTCTGTATTTTGAACGCATTCACGTGTTAGAATACACACACAAAACTGACGATTTGATAAAAGACGAGCATCTCAGTTTTGGTTTCGTGTGCTGAATTACTGACAGCTCCAAGGAAATTTGTGCAACGCGGGAAGAAGATGAAACAGAAACTGGCAGAGTTACCTTCTCTTGCATGGAGAGGAGGGGCTGGCCGGCAGCGTCGAGGAGGACGCGGCGATGCCGCATGCTGAAGATGGATCCCTTAACCATCAGCACGACGGCACCGTTGGCATCGGTGATGGCGAAGTCGCCGTCGGAGAGGCTGAGGGCCCTCTTGGTCACCGTAAGCGGCACCACGTACGGCGCGCAGAACTGATGCCCCACCACCGGTAGCGGCGCCGGTGGGGCTCCGCTGGCCGCTGGGAACGCCATCGATCGGGCTAGTAGGCTAGTAACCTTTGAGCTCCCTGGGGGGATGGTGTACGTGCGCTTGCTCGGTTGATTGATCTGGTGCGCTTGCTTGCCGTGTTGCTCACAACGGGACAGGGATGAAATAGAAGAGGGTGTCAACTCCACCCCAGTTGGCCCCCCGTATTATCTCTAGCGTTCAAAACTTGGAGATGGAAAAGCCACCACAACCTACCATCGAGGAGTTAGACAAAAGACTTTGCAGCGAGGCCTCGTCCTGGCCGCTCCCGCGAGCGGCAGGGCGAGCGAACCCTAGCTACCCCTTCCCGTCCCCGCCTCCTCTCTCCTCTCCCCGCCGCCGGAGGGCGTCGCCGGGCAAAGCCCGGGCGGCGTCGGCGGCGGCGGGGCATCCTTCTCTCTCGCGGCAGGGGCGACGCGGGGCGTCCAGGTCGGGGAGCGCGTCGTTCTCGTGGGGCGACGCGGCGTGGCGGCTTCGGCGGCGGCGTGGAGACTGCGAGCTCCCGGCACCAGCGGCGACAGCGGCGGCGGCTCACCGGCGCGGTTGGCGTCGCGGGTGACTCGGCTTGGCCGGCCCAAGGGTTGCGGCGGATCTGGAGCGCTGCCTCGGCAGGCCGCCCGGCGCGGCCATGGAGGTCATGGTCGGCGGCGTTTCGGCGTCCTGCAGTCGTGCGTGGAGGCCTCCCGGCGAGGATGCTCGGGCACAGCGGCGGTGGGACGGGGCAGGGGCCCCGCTCCTTTGCCGTGCTCGCAGTCTTCGTCCCAGATCTGGCGTCGCCGGTAACCGCGGGGGTTGCTGGCCGTCGATTTGGTAGAGGAGCCCTTCCTCCTTTTCTCGCTTCAGCGTCGGGAGACGGTGAGCCTGGACGCCGGGGCAGCGGCCCTGGAAGGTGGGGATCTTATGGGTTGGCGGGCGAGCCCGAAGATCTGTTGGTGCTGGCTAGGACCATGGCCGTGTGGACGGGTGGTGTCTGGCGAGCTGTGCTCCGCGTCAGTGGTGTGGTCGCCGTCCTTGCGGCGCCCCTTGCGCAGTGTCGGAGGTGGAGAGGTCATGCCGGGGGAAACCCTTACCTTGGTTTCTACCAGGTCGCGGCGGCGACGTTCGTGGACGTCGTTCCCTTCTTGAAGGCGCCGATGTGGCTTTCCTCTACCCTCTTTCGTGCTCCGGGTGAAAACCCAAGATCTTTGGATCGGGTGGTGGCGGCGTTCTACGTCGTGATCTTCTTGAAGACGCTGTCTTGGAGTTCGCGGTGGTAGCTCTCCGGAGGTTGGATGACGGAGTCTCTTCGGCGTGCTTCCTCCGGTAAAGCTTGTTGCTTGTGCTGTACCTCGGTGTTTCTTGCACAGGGCCTTGCCGTTTGCAGTGGTGGTGATGATCCTCTTGGTGGTGCTCCTCGGTTGGTGGTTGCGGTGTTCGTCGGGCCTCACCTTATCTCACCGGCGTCTCTCTGGGACCCCTTGTTGAGCCTGGCTGCAGTTGTGGTCAGTGGCGTTTGTCGCCCTAGTCTCCTTGGCGTCCCGTTGAGGGGTTTGTTGAGCCTGTCCTTGTGGACGGTGGCGGTGTTCTCCGATGACCCTTGATCTACCTTTCCGGCGTTGCGCGCCTTTGGTGTTTCACCTGTATCTCGTCGGTAGCCTTGTCTTTCTTCGTGTGTGTGCAGTGCTGTGTTGTAAGCTAGGTTCAGCATCTTGTATTCTGTCGCCGTTGTGGCGTTATTAATTTAACGTCGGGTCTTTTAGGCCTTTGGTCTAAAAAAAAACTTGGAGATTCGTGCTGAACTTTTTGCAGAAGTTCCCTCCCACCTCTGTCCTTTCTTATTTCTCAAGTCCATCACATCTTGCACAACGACCCCTTATATTTTAAGATTTTTTACATGTTTCGCTTCGGTTTTATCCCAGATTTGAAATGGATATTCAACAAAAAAAAAATCTGTAACAATGTCATATAATTTATTTCCAAAAAAACAACATTTTTTCGCAAAGATTTTTTGGTAAAGATCTTCTCTCAAGATTTTATTTCAGAAAATATTCATACAAGTTTCTAAAGTATGGTATTTTCATATATTTCGTTCATGGTCCATCCTAGATTTGAAATTTATGGTTTTTTATCGGAAGACTAGCTTGGAGATTAATTTAACGAAATGAATGTTGTATTTTTTGTAGGAGGTTAAATCCGAAGACTAGTTTTTTTGTAGGAAATAAATAAAAGATTTTCAATCATAGAAAAATGATCATAATATTTTCAACTTCGTTTTTTATTTCAAACAGTTTTTTGTCTCAACAATTTTATACAAAACAAAATAAAGATTTTTAACACTAGAAAAAATGATTCATAATTTTTTCATAACCAATTCACACTGGATTTGTACAAGTTTCAATACATATTCATTATAGAACTGAGTCACAAACAAATTTGACAGAAAACCGACATAATATACAAAATTCAAGCAATAATATTCAACAATCTTTCATTCATACTTCTTCAAATAATTATACAAGGAACAAGATTATTACATTCATTCGTATTCACAGATTAGCAATATTTGTTCTCTGTTTCAATCCAGTTTAATCACGGATTTGCTTCAATTTAACGAATTTTATGCACAGACCATCAAGAACAGAACCTAACAATAAGAAAACATCATAATTCACAGATTAGCAAGATTTGTTCTCTATTCAATCCAGTTTCATCATAGATTTGCTGCAACTTTCACGAATTTCATGTACAGAACATCAAGAACAGAACCTTACAATAAGCAAAATTCATAATTCACAGATTAGCAAGATTTGTTCTCTGATTGAATCCAGTTTCATCGCAGATTTGCTGCAACTTTCACGAATTTTATGTAAAAAACATCAAGAACACAAATCAAATCTTTAATTACAAAAGAAAAAGATCCAGACCAGAAATTATATGAAGAAAAATAAGAGATCGAATCAAGACACAAGAGAGAATCAACATATATGCATACAAGTTCAGAAAAAGAAAAAAATAGCAAGATCCAACCAAGTCCCACGAGACAAGTTGAAAGACCAATACAGAATAAAAACAAAAATCCACCGAGAAAATAGACACGGGATCTGTACCAGCAAAATAAAAAAAGGAGTAGAAACAAATCACGGCCTCTGTGTCCATGGGAACAGAGACATGTGTGCGGCCTCTGCTTGCTTCCAACGAAGAAAATATGGAAAGAAGCAAGGCCCAAGTCAATCACCCACGCAGCCAGCCATCGCGCGTTAGTAGCCAGGTCAAGATTCGAGACCGGAAGAAAGCTCCAACCGAGACCGAAACAAATCACGAGTCTATCGGATCTAAAAAATAGAAGATCAAGATGTTGGTTTCAACCTAGATCCAGAACAAACAAACGAAAAAAAAAAGAAAAGAATCCAAAATACGGACGGATTAAACCCTAGATCGAGGCCAGAGAGCTTGGATCCGACCGCCACATGGCCGCGGCGGTGCTTGATGAGGAGGCTCGCCGGGGCGCACGGAGCCGGCGGCGGCCGTGCCGCCGCGGTGCTTGACGAGGAGGCTCGCCGGGGCGCACGGAGACAGCGTTCGGCCGGGGCGCACGTAGCCGGCGGCCGGCCGGGGCGCACGTAGCCGGCGGCCGGCCGGGGCGGGGCGCCAGAGGAGGGTGTGGCGGCGTGCTCACAGGAGCTGGTGGTGGGGGTGGGGATTGTGGGACGGTGGACTGCGGGTTAGGGTTTGATGGATATATATAGGGACTGTGGACTGCGGGTCGAATTCGGTTTTTTACGGGGGCTAAATGCAAATATACCAAAAAATTGATCAGTTGGCCAGATCAAAGCAATGGACGGTGTGGATAGTCCGGGGGGCCAACCCAGTTGTGGAAAATCCGCTTTGAGCTTCTTCTGCCGTTGTTCCCGCTGGCCGCGAGTTGACTTAAGATGGGAGACCAGATGCCGTGTGGGCCCACATACATGTCTGCTGTGTGGAGGCGCATGAGATAACTTAGTTGTCTATCAAGTTTTGGGATGAAATGCGAAAACCTATAACGAAGCCCGAGCTACATGGGACTTGTTTTTTCTGAAAATTAAAAATCGACATTTTAAGTTTCCAAAAATCGCGAAAAAATTCTCGGATGTAGATATTGTATAGATCTACAATCGTGCAAATTTTCAAGTCTAAATACGGTGTATTTTGGGCTGCATAAAAAAACAAACGGGTGAATCTGGGTGGTGAAGAATACACAGTTTCAAAATTTTGAAATTTCCCCCGATTTGACTTTTTTGTACAGACCAAACTATAAAGAATTTAGAGCTGAAAATTTGTGTGAATGTAGATCTGAACAATATTTACATCCGGGTATTTTTTTCGTGATTTTTGGAAACTTAAAAATGTGGATTTCGAATTTTCAAAAAACGGGCTCCATGTAACTCGGGCTCCAAAAATCCACTCTCGACGAAATGGCTCATTTTTTCCACTCGATGCTCAACCTTCGGGTCGGTCGTACTGGTTTTGGGGGAATTAAAAAGGAAATCATTGCTGATAGCTTTCTTAAGTCTTTATTAGACACCCAGCCACGGGCTTTGCCTGAGGCAGTTTGTTTGACTGGATTTAGACATTTTTTTACACTAGTAATCTTGCACGCGCAATGCGCATCTAACATATGTGTCCTTATGAGACAATCTCACTCTAATAAATCCATATCCACAACACTGCTAATTTCGTTTAGCAATTTTTATCTAAATAATAATGTTAGAGTACACATTTTTATCCAAAGTCAAAATATCACAAAACATCCCAGATATTTCTTCAATAAACACTGCAATTTCCCACACTTCCCTGCAACAATGGTTCAGCATAGACCATATCTCTCCAAAAACTGTGACATCTTGACAGCAAAGGTATACAAAAAATTGCACACAACCCTGCAATTACATCTTTCTTCGTCATTCCCCTTGTTCTTACTCGTCACGCCGTTCTGCTTCACAATCAAGTAATCACATTAGTCATCATGTCTTTCTCTCTCAAACTCCATTCGTCCATAGTCAACTGAGAGTCTGGACTAAAAAAAGATATATAACTTGCATACTATAACATGATAAAGTCCGTGCTATCAATTAAAAGAACAAGCACGCTCCTAACGTGATATCATTAGCACCGAAGTTTCACGGGAACATAGCAACGCATCCTGATATTGAGACAAAAATGGAACTTGGCACTTGTTCATTACAATATTGCAATAAGTAGTGCAAGAATGAACCTTGCGGATTAATCTAAGGCCTTTTACTGCTAACGACTTGAATGAGTGAAACATAGAGGAATGTCATTACCTTGAGGAACAAGCATAAAAACTCATAAGCTATTCCGCATTTCATGGTTAGAAAATTAATGTTGGAAATTGGATGGGCATATTCAAGTAGTAGTCCGAGAAGTACAAAGAGTGTCACAATTCAGGGACGGTTAAACAGCTAAACTGTCCACTTTTGCATTGTCACAGGAATTCATGCTGCAATCCTAACAAAGTGGAAAACAAGGTCGCATCAATATACCACAAACAACAAATATGTCCAAAGTCATGACTTTAACCATGATAAGAAAAAAGTCACAAAGATAACTAAAAGTAGAGTATAAGGTTAGTATCCTTACTTCTGGATTTCTATCATCAGAGTAAGAGAAAGCAAGAGTCTCATCAGTTCAAAAACAACACATGAACTCCAATTGTGCTGCAAAGGCTGTCGCATGCTTGGCCGAGGTAATCAGAAAACATGTATTCACCGCAAATCTGAAAAATGTACATGTACGGAGTAGGTTACAAAATATACCGGACATTAGTTAATATGTTCGAAGTCTCTGAGATGGAAGGAAAAGGAGAACAAAGAGCGAACCGAATAGGTTGTATTTGTATTTTTGAAAAAGCATTGCGTATCTTTAAAACCTAAACACAGTCAGTATCTAGGTAAACTGAATTAACACTGGCCCATTGTGGAAACGAAAATGCAATTGACATTTCACATACTCAATGTATAGATCCTGGTGTCAATGGTGACCAATTGAACCCTGAAAATATACAATTTACATTGAGTGCTCTAATGAAATACTACTAAGCATCAACAAGCGCGGATATTTGTTCATGTTTCTCACCGGCAACATGGAAACTGATGGAAAATATATATAGTCTGTACCCTATTTCAAATCAGATTTCATTGGGTAAAATAAGGTGCACGTAACCAATTTCTTCTGTTAACTTGCACGGTATAGTATATAAATTCGATATACCACTGTGAATGTAACTACTATTTGACCCTGCAGAATATATACAAAATATAAATTGGCAATTCCAGAACTATTCTGTAGAGTACCTGCGGTTGAAGCAACAAATCAAATAACATATTTGTTGTATATACTAATGTGCAAGCAGCAAATACAATGCATTGAGGAGTGTATAGTGGTACAATCAGAAACCTGCGTTCAGCTGTACAACGGAAGGGCAGTTTAGCAGGCAGAGCAATATGTGTTTCAGTGCTGGAACCTCTAGAGTGTTACCGGCGTCGTAAGTGCCGGCGTGTGCAGCGGCGGCGGGCTCGCCTGCAGCGCATCGGCGGCGGGTAGGCTAACCGCCAAGTTCGCGCAGGGCGGCGATGGCCGACGGGCAGGCTCGCGGCGGCGGCGATGTGGAAGAGAGGCGGCGCCGACGGGCAGGCTCGAGGTGGCGGCGGTGTGGTAGAGAGGCGGCGTGCTGTGCGTGATGGGATCAGGGGAAAGAAGGGATGCGGGGTGGGGATTGATTTACCACTAATCACGGTCTTGGATGGTTTTAATTGGGCGGCGTGCTGTGCGTGATGGGATCAGGGGAAAGAAGGGATGCGGGGTGGGGATTGATTTACCACTAATCACGGTCTTGAATGGTTTTAATTGGGTCGTGCGGGATCCCGCGTGATGGTCACTGTTTTACCACAAATCAAGGGAGCAATGTTGAACGTTGATCGCAAGGCTGTACGGTAAGGATGTCTTGGATCTGCCCCCTCTCGCTCTTTTTATATTGGTATAGATATAGATTATCAGTTGGAAAGTTGCCTGAGGCATTTTGGTTGACTGGATTTAGTCGTTTCTTACATTATCAGTTGGGAAGTTAGAGATTGTTATATGAGACCTGCTTTCGGTCTACCCAAACCTCAAATGACTCCTTAGTCCCTACCCACCTACTTAGTTAATTTAATTAATTAAATTTGTGGCCCGCCGAAGCCCCTGTCCAGTCCTGTATACCCAGTGTATTGGCAAATCCTATGCCCCCTGTCCAACTCGGCCCTCACGTAGGCGATCGCGTCGGACACCCTAACGATTGACCGCCCTCACTAACCCCACCTGGTCGCGCCCGTCCCGACGGTGATCATGGTTGCCGGCGGCAATCTCCACCCTCTCCAGCGCCCACCGCTTTCACCTCGAGATAAATGTCGGATCAGCGACATCTTTGAGTCTCGCTGATACATCCCAAGCCGCAAGTTGTCACCGGTTCCATGGCCACACTCCTACCCCTGGAACCACGCGTGCCCAAGTCAGCATCGGCCACCATCCAATCCCTGTTGCCAGCTCATGTGTCCTCTTCAACCACTGCGTGATTCCCACATCGTCACCAGTGGCCTCCTCATCACCCCTCCATGTAGGCTTCGGCGAATACGATCACCCGATCCCCATTGATCGCCGGCTACGGCACTATCGGCCGATCCTATCTTTGTCGATTTGGCCCTCATTGTGCCAATCGATCGCACGTCAGTCACATTGTCTACATATCCGAGGATGTTGTCACATTTATTCGTTGAGTCATTAGGTATTCCTTGTGCCATTCCAACTTCGCGTAAAAGTTTATCCTTCAGTTGGTTGCTTCGCACTTACCCCTCTCCCTCCCGTGCCGCTCCCCAGGCGGCACCGGAGGCGAAAACCACCGCGCCCAAGCCCCCTCTCCCCTGCCCCCAATTTGCCGCTGCCGCCGGAGCCTGCCGCGGTGGCGGCGGCCCCCTGCAGCCAAAGGCCGTCGGGGGGAGATCATTGCTGCTCGTCGCGCCGACGGCCGGCCACCTCTGCTGGGGGGCGGAGGTCGTGTTGCCGGCGTCTGGAGGCCGGGGCGGTGGCCCCGGAGATGGTTGTCGCTATGGTCGTCGCTCCTCGACAGCGATGTGTAAGGGTGCGGGTGTACGGCCTGGGGCAACTATCGTGGGTTAATCTCGGCAGATGTCATTGCGATGACTTCGTAGGTGTGGAGATTGCGCGAGTCAAGCGTCTCCGAGCTTAAGATCACAGGGCACGGAGAAGACTATGTTTACCCAGGTTCGGCCCCTCGATGCGAGGTAAAGACCTACTTCCTGCCTATCCTAGATTGGAATTGATATGAATATGCACGGAGACTCGATAGGTTACAAGGAAAGCTTCTCTAATTTGGAAAGCGCAAGTCGGAGTCCTGTTTGCATACTAGTTATCTTCGTGCCTTCCAGGTCAAGCTACCATCGATCTTCTAGACCCTTCTTGATATGTCGCGATCCTTAGTCGACCCACCTTGTGTAAGCCTGTCAACGGTGCGGCCACGAGCTTATCATGAGCCGCGTAACAATATTGGGCTGCGGGTTAACCCATTAAGTATTCCCCGACAGCGCCGCCGATCTAGATCTTCACTCCTGATCTTCTAAGAGGCCGGCGGCGCTCGTCTGCGTCTGTTATGTGGGCCTACCCTTCGGGTGCCCCACCATGAGGACACTTGGTGCATGTATAAGCTAAGTCCCAGCAGCAAGCCTGCCAGAAGAACACGGCCAAGGCCCATGAAGGGGGCCCAGCAAGGCGAAGTACGCTCTAAGGCAAGCGAAGCCTAGGTCGGTAGAGACCTACCTTACCTGTAAACCTGATCGGATGCGAACTCCCGAGACCCAGCCTCCTATATAAAGGCTGGGAGGACCGCCGATCTAGGTCACGCAATACTCATACCACCAAAACCCTAGCAAGATCGACGTCTCGCCGGGACGCCATTGTAGCTCCATTGTACACCTCATACATCAATAATCAGACAAGCAGGAAGTAGGGTGTTAGCCTCCGGAGGCCTGAACCTGGGTAAATCCTTACTTGTCAGTCGTCGATACTACCAGCGCTACCAAATCTCTCTCCCCAATCTCAACCCTTGGTACAGAACCATGGGATTTGCCGTGGTACCTGGTACCCCCACGTCAATTGGTGCCGTCTGTGGGAAAGACTAGCGCTGGATCCACGGTTTCGCCGGCTTCATCTTCATCGACAACCGGCGAATCGCCAGCAATCAACAAGCCGATCCACTTCGGCCCCTTTGAGTTCAACCCGCACTCGCCGGCTTTTCGCCCGGTGTTCGCGGACCTCCACTCAGGTACGAATCTGACTTTTGGTAACATTCATTATCATGTCAATCAATGGGGGGCGTTCAACAAGACGAACCCGCTTCAACTCGCGACAATCGGGCCTTCATCGACTGCGGTGATCACACCCGCGCTTCCACCGACTGCGGTGATCGCACCCGCGTCTCCATCGACCGCGTCCTCACCAACCGCGTCCGCGACACCTTCATCGACGACATCTCCATCGATCACGCCATCGCCACTGGCGCCCTCGTCGATCGCGCCTTCGCCGCCTGCAAATTTTGCGCCTACTTCGGCTGCGGGAGTCGCGTCTTCATCGACTGAAACACCAAGTTCAGCTTCAGCTCCCCTCGACTCTTCAAGCGAAGCCGAGGAAGAGGTTGAGTCCGCCTATCGTGACGGCGGCAACGAACCTCGCGCACTGGTCGACGACTACGTCGACTCCGACATCTTCACCGACAACTGCAGCAGCGATGGCAGAAGCCAAGTCTCGCACACCATCCCCTTCCAGGTCTACGTGGTCGTCGAGAACGGTAACGATAGGAGAAATCCTGAAGCATCCGCGACTGCTGCCGCTCGCCACAACCCACCAACCTACCCAATGACGGTGACCATGCCGGATGGGAAAACAACGATCATCGTCATGGAGGAGATGTCGGCCAAAGCATCAAAGGCCATCCAAGAGTGCCTCATGATGCCCGAGGATTCAACCCGTGAGGAGATCGCGGCATATCAGTACCTCCTCTGGCAAGAGAACCTTCGACTGAAGAACTATCAAGCAACCCTCGACAGGGGCGGAGCTACGTGGTGCTAGCCTGGTGCACAGGCACCAAGGTCGATAATTTTTTTACTAGCTATTAGGTTCGTAATTGCAACATAATTGCAACGGTGCACCAGGTTGTGGCAGCAGTTGTGCACCACGTCCCAGCAAAATGACCGTATGTGCGCATTGTTTAGACGTATGGATGTGGGGCATTTGGGCATCAAGGCCCAGTGAGTACTAATTGAATATTGGGCCAGGAATCAACATACTAGTGGTAGAAATAAATTGATCGACCAAAAGCGATCACGCTCGCACAAACACACCTGGTTCGCATATCTAACCGTCGACCCATAACGAGGGTACGAGGCGATTCACCGGCGACTCAGCACGATCCCATCATGGATGGCTGACTATGGCAGCGCCCTGCGTTCCTGCCTGTAGCGATCGAGCACCCACGGACTGCAGAGGCGCTGATCTGATCAGCCACCGTGTGTCCGCCTTCAGTTGGAGTTCAAGGTACCAAGACCAAGAATCACTAATTTTCCGATTCGATTTTACAATTCCTTGTATGAGCTTGTTGCAAAGTGGAGAATTAAGTTCTTCTAATTACCCTATGAAAAGCGGACACACAGGTATCTGTTAAAAAGAAAAATACCATCGCTGTAGATAAGATAAATTGGGAAGAACAGATACATATTTTGAACACATCCTTAATTCGAGGTCCGATGATATTTTTTCTAGTATAGATTTTTTTAGTGACATCATCATTAGTTTATTCATTTCTAAAAAAACTTTATCACCTCCTATGGTTCCATATTGTGAGTTCTTCTTTTTGTAAAATTCTATATGCAAAACTTGTCAAATGCAACACTATTAGTCGGTAAATCTATGGCTCGGTTTCATATATCGTTGCTTTAAGTTAAAGGTGTGCACCAGGGTAATTTTTTTTAGCTCCGCCCCTGACGCTCGATGAGCGTAGGAGACAAGCCAGCGTGTCGAGTGCGTGAAGGGCAGCACTATCCGTCCAATCCTCGGGACGGACAGACCCGAGGCGCCGATCCAGATTACTCCGCATCCCAGAAAGTGACAGAGCGGCCCTGACCCGCAACTTGGGCGTATCGTTCATGACGCATGACGAGGAGGGGATCCCTATCCCTAAAACAGCCACGTGAGCTCTTATCTCGGTGGCCACATACTTGAAGGCAACTCAACCTCCCGAAGATGATCCCAATGCAGCCCTGCACCGACAATAGATAAAATCGCTCAACCTAGCAGGCGCAACTTTGATCCCAGAAGCCGACTTGGCCGAGTGAAGTCCACCAGCAGAAGGAAGCAGAGCCCGCCGCGCGGTAAGCCCGCGGCGAGAACTGCGGAGTCGCGATGATCGCGACCGTGCTGCAACCACCCAGGAGGACAGAGACCGCCGGCGCCGCGACGATGACCGTTCCGGACGGGATCGAGGATAACCAAGCACTCGCCAGTTCAGGGAAGGCAAGAATGCACGCAACGTGATAACCCAGCACAGAGCGACAAAGGCCGAACCAAGAGATCCACTCGCTCCCCTAGCAGCGAATCATACTCCGATGGCGTGTTCGAGCCCTGCGGAGCACAATGCTTCACTCGACGCGTCCGAGAGACCAGGATGCCCAAAGGGTTCAGACTAACATCTGAAACACCCAAGTTCGACGGTCGTCGAGAGCCATCAGCTTGGCTGGAAGATTACAAGATAGCAGTCTCCTATCAACGGGGCACAACAACGACAACAATGTAGTACATCCAGCTGATGATTTTGGGTTCAGCTTGAGAATGGCTCAAGAGTTTACCCCAAAGCTCATATGACTCATGGGATCACTTCCAAGCGGATTTTGTCAAAAACTTCCTTGCAACATACGAGCAACCCGCAACATTCGAAGAGCTACGAGCCTGCAAACAACGATCAGACGAGTCACTGCGGGCGTATATCCGACGATGGACCCTCATGCGCAACTCCGTGGGGGTAATATCAGAAGACAAAGCAATCGATGCTTTAACCCGCGGCGTCATCCGGCGAAACCTCCGAGAAGCACTCGGACGTGAGAAGCCAAGCTCCATTACCCAGCTCATGAAGGTAGCCAACGAGTGGGCAGATGGTGAAGACTCGGTGCGAGACGAGTGCCACGGGTCACCACACGGCGACAACGACAACGGCAACGACAACTAGAGCCGCAGAGATAGCCGCGGCAGTGATCAAAGGCGCCAGCGCAAGTCTCTCGCCACTACGACGACGCAGACAGCGTCGAACTGGTGGCGGTTGGGTACGTCGACGCACGCGACGAGCGAAGTCGCAGCGAAAATCGTCAGGACGACTGCAGCCGCGATTTCGGGCAGCGTAACGATGAATATCGCAAGCGAGAGTGGCGGAAAATCCATGAAGACTCGCGAGACCTACGTACACCCGCCAAACAAATAGAGGAGGAATGCAGATTCCACATGTTCAAGGGTGAAGACGGAAAACTCCACTCAAGCCACCTGTTGAGGGATTGCAGATAAGTCACAGGCCTGGCAAACGAGTATGCAAAGCATCCGCAAACGGCTCCTGGTACAGCTGCAAATGGAGCTCCTCCTCCACCAGCAGGACCAAATGGACAACTAGCGGGTGCAATACATCACCAGGCACGCATAGAGGCCCCAGCAGCGGTGGCAGATCAATATCCCCGACCTCGAGGGAAAATGAACATGATACAAAAGGGACGCCCATCCAACAGGATGCAAAAGCTGCTTACCCGACAAGTCAATATGGCCACCATGGCACCCCCCGCCGAGCCCGAGTACCTGAAAGGGTCCGAGACTAGCATCACATTCTCCCGCGAGGATCACCCGCCTGCTGTGGTTTGTCCAGGGCACGCCGCTTTGGTACTCAATGCTCAGATCGGCGGGTTTGCTATGTCCAATGTCTTCACGGACGGAGGAAGCGGAATCAACATCCTATTTGCTGACACGCTACGCAAAATGAACCACTCGGTGGAAAATCTGGCAAAATCAGAGAACACCTTCCATGGTATCGTCCCGGGCAAGACAGTCTATCCGCTAGGCACAATACAATTTCCAGTCATCTTTGGCGAGCCAGGAAACTTCAGGACGGAGAAGATCGATTTCGAGGTCGTCGACTGGAAGTCACAGTACCACGCCATCCTAGGGCTCCCGACTTTCGCCCGATTCATGGCGGTCCCGCACTACGCCTACCTCAAGTTGAAGATGCCCGGACCCAACGGCATTATTACCGTGAACAGCAACTTCTAGCGCTCGGATAGCTGTGACAGGGAGTTCAGCAAGATCTTCAAGATGTTCGGCATGCAGGAGCAACTCGAAGAACTTTCCCTCAACAACGATCGCACTCTCTTTCTTGAGGCCAAGAAATCAGCACCCGACGCTGCCTTCAATGCCACAAGATCGCACCAAGTGCACCCGACGTACCCATCCAAGACGGTCAACGTGTCATCAATCTTATCTCACGCATAGGAAGGCGCGCTCGTCGAATTCCTCCGTGAGAACTGGGAAATCTTCACCTGGTGTCCAGTCGACATGCCAGGTATACCCAGGGAATTCGCGAGCTCTCTCTCCAACTTTTCCGGACGCCAGACCCATGAAGCAAACAATGCGCCGGTTCTCCAAGCCGAAACGCGCAGCTAGAAGTCGACAGGCTACTGGATGCCAAGTTCATCCGCGAGATCAAAAAGTCGTACTGGGTCGCCAACCCTGTCCTCGTGCCAAAGAAGCATACAAAAATCCTACGCATGTGCGTCGACTTCATAGCCCTCAACAAGTGCTGCCCCAAGGATCACTTCCCGTTGCCGCGCATCGACCAGATCGTAGACTCAATCGCGGGGTGCGAACGCTTATCCTTCCTGGATGCATACTCAGGCTACAACTAGATAAGGATGAGGGCAGAAGGCAAAGATAAGACAGCTTTCATCACCCCTTACGGCGTCTACTGCTACACAACCATGCCCTCCAGGCTCAAGAACGCGGATGCCACATACCAGCGCATGATGCAGTCCTGCCTCAAATAACAAATCGGATGCAACGTCCAAGTCTACGTCGACGACATCGTCATCAATACCAAGAAGGAGGACATGCTCCTCGATGACTTATGCAAAACATTCGACAACCTAAACCGCTACACGATCAAGCTCAGCCCTAAGAAGTTTGTCTTTGGCGTGCCAGCCGGACAACTCCTGGGGTACCTTGTCTCGACTCGAGGCATTGAACCGGACCCGGAGAAGATCCAAACCATCTTGACCATGCAGCCGTCGACCAAGCTTCGAGAGATCCAAAGGCTAGCCGGTCGGGTTGTAGCACTCAGTCGCTTCATCAGCAAGCTCGGTGAAAAAGCACTCCCATTTTACCAGCTGATGAAGAAGTCGGATAAATTCGAGTGGACATCAGAAGCTCAAGCAGTCTTCATCGACCTCAAGCGCGTGCTGACGAGCCCTCCAGTCCTAGTCGCGCCTCGAGAGCACGAGCCGCTGTACTTGTACATCTCCGCCACCAACCGGGTGGTCAGCACCGTGCTTGTTGTCGAGCGCACGGAAGAGGGACATGCTCATGGCGTACAGAGACCCGTATACTACCACAGTGAGGTGCTATCCATATCAAATCAGCGGTACCCACACTATCAGAAGCTGGCCTACGCCGTGTTCATGACATCGCGTATGGTCATCCACTACTTTGCCGAGCACCCAATAACGGTGGTAAGTGTCGCCGGGCTTGGTGACATCCTCACTAACCCTGATGCAACAGGAAGAGTCGCCAAGTGGGTCATCGAGCTTGGACCTCGGGACCTCACGTACAAACATCCATCAGCAATCAAAGCACATGTCCTCCCTGACTTCACAACCGAGTGGACTGAGGCTCAGCTACCCGGTGTCCCTGACGTGTCCAACTCCTGGACAATGTACTTCGACGGCTCGAAGTAGAACGAGGGTGTAGGCGCAGGCGTCATCCTTACATTGCCGAAGGGGGACAAGCTTCGTTACATTTTGCAGATGGATTTTCCAAGACCCTCCAACAACAAGGCAGAGTACGAGGCCTTACTACACGACATGCGGATGGCCAAAGCTTGCGGGTGCACTCGACTCATGATCTACGACAACTCAAATCTCGTTGTGCAGCAAATCATGAAAACCTGTGACGCTACAGCAAAAAACATGATCGCATATCGCGAGTTGTACAACATCATGGAGGGCAACTTCAACGGTTGCGAACCGCGTCACATTGGGCACGAAAGCAATGAAGAAGCAGACATGTTAGCCAACCTTGGCTCTACTAAGGCACTAGTTCCACCTGGCGTATTCCTCGAGCGAATGGAACATCGATCGATCAAGACCAAGCACACAGCAGCACCCTCGGCGCCGACCGCCGTAGCCGCAGCCAAAGAGGATCCACCAGTCGAAGTTCTCCTTATCGAACCGACATGGACACATCCCTTCCTCGCATACATGCTGCGCGCGCAATGAGCTGCCGGAGGATGTGGCAGAAGCACGGCGGGTCACTCGACGCGCCAAACCATACACAATTATCAAGGGCGAGTTATATAAACGCAGCATATCGGGGATCCTCCAGAGGTGTATCGCACTCGAAGACAGCAAGGCCATCCTTCGTGACATCCACGCAGGAACTTGTGGACACCATGCAAGAAGTCGAGCACTCATCGCCACGGCTTTCCGAGCGGGGTTCTACTGGCCCACCGCGCTCAAGGATGCAGAGGAAGTCATGAAGAGATGCAGTGGCTGCCAAAATTCGCCACCAAGCCACATGCACCAGCATCCGAACTGAATACAATCCCGCTCAATGGGGACTCGACATGGTTGGGCCAGTCAAGAAGTCCACGCATGGAGGACACACCCACCTCTTGGTGGCGGTCGACAAGTTTACCAAGTGGATCGAAGCAGTCCCCATCATAAATTCGACTGCCACGACAGCGGTAAACTTCTTCAGGTCAATCATCTACCGCTTCGGGGTCCCTCATAGCATCATCATCGACAACGGTACAAATTTCACGACTGAAGAGTTCCATGACTTCTGCAAAGACCAAGGTATCAAGCTCAATTACGCGTCCGTAGCGCACCCACAATCAAACAGTCAAGTGGAAAAGGCCAATTGACTTGTGTGCAGCGGGCTCAAGAAGCGACTATTGGTGCCACTCAAACGAGCGGCAGGAGCATGGGTGGAAGAACTACCATCTGTCCTATGGAGCCTACGCACCACTCCAAACAGGTCGACACAGTACACACCGTTCTTCATGGTGTACGACGCAGAAGCAGTCATGCCGTTCGACTTGCAGTTCGACGCACCCAGAGTCGTCACCTACGACGAAGATGACGCGGAGGAAGCACTTGCAGACGACGTCGATACGTTGGACGAAGCACGCGATATCGCGCTCGCTCGCACAGCTGTCTACCAGCAGAACCTCCGCAACTATCATAGCCGTCGGCTACGCACCAGGTCTTTCATGGTGGGAGACTTGGTACTTCGCCTGAAGCAGAAGAAGGTGCACAAGCTCGCCTCCCCTTGGGAGGGACCCTTCATCATCACGGAAGTCATCGACGGCGGCGCATACAGTCTGAAGCACGTGAAGACGGGAAAACTCTTCCACAACCCTTGGAACGTCGCACACCTGCGTCGTTTCTATGCTTAGGCTCCTCAGCCATCGATGAAATCGCGCTTAATGCCAAAAGCAGCAGGTTTCTGACGCACTCTTTTCCTTAACAGGGTAACTAAGGGAACTGGAAGGTTTTTAATGAGTCAGCCTGCTAGCATAATATACAGAAGTTGGAATACAAGCAATTTTCCTCTATTTTTGGGAGTCGATTCATTCATAACACATTGGCCGCACCCGAACACTCGGGGGCTGCGCCGTACGGGTTCAAAAATTCATAACACTTTGGCCGCACCCGAACACTCGGGGGCTACGCCGTACGGATTCAAAATTCTCAACACCTTGGCCACACCCGAACACTCGGGGGCTGCGCCATACGGGTTCAAAATTCATAACACCTTGGCCGCACCCGAACACACGGGGGTTACGCCGTACGGGTTCAAAATTCAAAACACCTTGGCCGCACCCGAACACTCAGGAGCTGCGCCACACGGGTTCAAAAATCATAACACCTTGGCCGCACCTGAGCACTCGGGGGCTGCGCTGTACAGGTTAAAAAACTTCATAATCATTGGCCGCACCCGAACACTCGGGGGCTGCGTCCAACAGGCTACAAAAACTGGCCCTCGACGCAAAATCATAACTTCACACTTGGGGGCTGCGCCCCGCATATACATCACGATTATTTAAAACTAGTCGTCAACCCGTGCACCAGCACGGGCTAGGGGTGAAATGTAGAAGGAAAAAAGTTATAGGGATGCCATTTGGAAAGATTATTAAAAATGTGCATGAAATATTATTAAAAGTGTGTTGAAAACAATTGCTACTAATAAATTTAGGATTTTTTTGTTTAGTTAGTTATTATGTTCATTTCGAAAAAGTTAGTTATTATGTGGAATTTTTGTATAGAACAATAGATTTGTATGGTATAATAGTATTTGATCTATTAATGTTCACGAATCATAATAATCAATCATATATATAATATATTATGAAGAAAATAAGTTATATTTTTTATTGGAAACCATTTGGAATCTTGCCTCTAGCAGTTAAGCAATAAAAATATGGTAACTAAAAGAAGCTATAAACATATTTGAATCAATGGATACCAATCAGTACAAAATTCTATCTGCTTTACAAATGACCAACTATATAACAACAAACTGATGAGCAAATAAATGTTGAAGACAAAAATGGACCGCAAAAGAAATAAATCAAGTAGATTCCTAGATGTCTATAGCCTTTAACGTATCAATAAAAAATGAGCATGAAAAACAGTCATACGGGGGAGAAGAAGCCTAGTGGAGTGATGCTATATCACAATTGAAATAAACTGTCCTTGAAACATCCATTATGCGGTGATGCCCCACTCAACAGTTTACAATGCCATAGGCAGAGCCTCGTGACAAAAAAATATTTAGTGAGGCAAGAAATAGTACCAAAGAGATACAATCGGACTCTCGGAAGAAGTCCGGTTCTGAACAAATATATACATGAATAGTCATGAAAGCCATAAATGCCATGCTACTAAGGAGCAACACCAACATGTTAATAATCACTTAACTGTACATCCCATAATCAAGCAAATCACCCAATATATCACTACTTAGTCTGTATGTCTCGGTGTTTAGTTAGTTTACAAACATGTTAATCACCGTCTTTACACATGGTTGGAACATGAGCCAAACACTATATTGACCAAATTATGAATAAGAATTTCATGTACGGTGTAAGATTGTGCTTGACCATCTAAGCGTCAAAACACAAATGTTTCTAATGAACATATTTAATTCTACATGTATAGGCTTTATGGGATCTTCTCTACTCTTAACGAAAAAAATTAACAACCAATTTCAAAGGCTGTCGAAATGAAAATAGTCTATCTTCTTATAATTTGTAAATTGTAGACCTGAAATATTACGGATCATGGCAAACTATGTTCCGTACCATATTTCTGTACATGATTTAAAATGTGGCGAGAAAACAAAAATGTGCATGACTATGTAAGCGTGAGCGCACAAATATTTCTAATATGAATCTTCAATTCTACATGTATAGGTTTTGTGGATCTACTTTGCTCTCAGCAAAAGCCTCATGTGAATTGGGAATAGGACCTTCTTCATTTACAAATCTTATAATTAGTAAGATCATGACAAATTATATTTTTCGAGAAAACTATCACGGCAAATTATGTTTGTGCAGTTTAACATTTATTTTGCAATATTTTCTTATCCAATTTGCGTACAGGGCATGGATTAGTACTTTTGTCTAATAATCAGTAAAATGCTCTAAAGCCTTAAGGAATAATGAATTATGTGTTACTTCGTGTTTTCAATCATGCATGGTTATTTTCACCGGGATTTAACTGATGGCGCAACTGTGTTTTATTACATATACAATTTGAGCTTGGTATTTTTTACCTAGTCTGTGTTAGTCCAAGGCAAGCGGTAAAGAAATATGTCAGTACTTAGTTGGTTTATCTATACATAGTTTAAAACTCGAATCAGTTTCTTCCAAAAAAAATGCGGATGCATGAATAGACTTGCCGAGAATGGACACAGCCTTTCGGGTCACGGTGCAGATGCATCCTTTGTGTAAACCATTTTTAAAAACTTTTGAAAATGTCAAAAAATTACAAAACAAAAGTCTGGATATACATCAGGACATTTTGTGTTAACACAAAAAGTTTCGCATGGAGAAAATACATTTTTTTGTAGCATGTGCAAAAAGCAAAAATTGTCTGGTAGAAAGTTATTTTGCAGCGTTCGGATTTGTCTTTTTTCACAGGTAACAAAAGATGTCTTCTTCTCAAATTTTTTTATGCTAACACAAATGTCTTGAAATATATCCAAAAATTTTGTTTTAAATTTTCTGACATTTTAAAAATTGATCTGCACCCATGATACGATATAGATTTCCTCGAATATGTATCCTAGTATACTTATAAATGATACGATATGGATTTCCGCTAATATGTATCCTAATATATTTATAAGCTACTTTCCAACTGAGTAGATGTAAGGAAAAAATGATTAAAATAGAAGTACCGCTGAATTAGGCCTACCTTGGAACTTGTGCATCGATAATAGCAGTCGGTTGGCAATTTGGAGAAATAGACCGTATGCATGACAAAAAACTGGATTAGATCTGACATGCGGCTGTAATAAAATATTGACTGTGTAGCATGTGCAAAAAGCAAAAATTGTCTGGAAGAAAGTTATTTTGCAGCGTTTGGATTTGTCTTTTTTCACAGGTAACAAAAGATTTCTTTTCTTCTCGAATTTTTTTATGCTAACATAAATGTCTTGAAATATATCCGAAATTTTGTTTTAAATTTTCTGACATTTTTAAAATTGATCTGCACCCATGATACGATATGGATTTCCCCGAAAATGTATCCTAGTATACTTATAAATGATACGATATGGATTTCCGCTAATATGTATCCTAATATATTTATGGATTTCCGCTAATATGTATCCTAATATATTTATAAGCTATGTATAGATACATCCGTATTTGGACAAACCCAAATCAAGTAATTTGAAACGGAGGGAGTACTTTCCAACTGAGTAGATGTATAAGGAAAATGATTAAAATAGAAGTACCGCAGAATTAGGCCTACCTTGAACTTGTGCATCGATAATAGCAGTTGGTTGGCAATTTGGAGAAATAGACCGTATGCATGACAAAAAACTGGATTAGATCTGACATGCGGCTGTAATAAAATATTGACTGTATTAAGAATGTCAGAAAACAAAGTTAATCCAGATCTGACATGCCATAGCACCTGATTTAAACTTAGAAGTGCATGCTAGCACGATCACGATGTATAGATACATCCGTATTTGGACAAAACCAAGTCAAATAATTTGAAACGGAGGAAGTACTTTCCAACTGAGTAGATGTATAAGGAAAAATGATTAAAATAGAAGTACCGCTGACTTAGGCCTACCTTGGAACTTGTGCATCGATAATAGCAGTTGGTTGGCAATTTGGAGAAATAGACCATATGCATGACAAAAAACTGGATTAGATCTGACATGCGGCTGTAATAAAATTTTGACTGTATTAAGAATGTCAGAAAACAAAGTTAATCTAGATCTGACATGCCATAGCACCTGATTTAAACTTAGAAGTGCATGCTAGCACGATCACGTTTTTTCTTCCGCTTGCATCACTGATCGATGCATAGCCCTGCAAATAGGCGACAAATATTGCAGGAACTTATTAACCTGTTTGTTTTTGCGGCGGCACAACGCAGAGCAATGGATCGAGCCGAGACCTTCCACACAAACCATATGACGGCGAGCTAGGCAGAGAGGGATGCGTATGCTGATAGGCAAAGCAGCGACAGAGACCTATGAGGGCACGTCTGCAGTGAAACTTTGAGGGTCGTTTCCGATCGGATCGCTAATTAAACTCGATCAGAAAATAACAGGAGGAGCAGTCGACGTGCGACAGGTGCGGGGAATCGAACTCGCGACCAATGAGGAGGCAAGGAGATATGCGATAGATGAGGCGTGGAGTCTCGCGGTTAATCGTACGGTTGAAGATTAATAATAGTTTAATCCAATGGATCAAGTTTGCTAAACTCCAGAATTAACGTGGAGCCTTCTACGGTGCCTCCAATTAGTAAATATAAGATTGGTTCAAACGAGCATACATATATACAAACTGCCGAAACGCAGCAAACGACTATGCACATAACTTTACAAACTGCGCCAAGTTAAGAATTCAAACTAACCTACGGTTTCTTCCTTTGGTTCTACAAGGAGCCCTGTCTCTTTTTCGACCTGATCAATGATGCTACTCGCCGGACTAGCAGTCGCCTGGTAATGTTCTAACATTGGCACAGGACGATGGACTCGCACAAAGGCAAGCGCGACGGTGGCTCCGCCGACAAGCTGATCTCGAACAAACTTCTTGATCGCCTTGCCATCACGAAACCTCTTCATCAGCGCCGCAAGAACTTGTGGCTACTCGTTCAGCGGAAACAAGGCCTGGTGCACCCGAGACAAAACTGCCCTGCAGACTTACATCAGAATACCTGCGCGCCAGGCACGATCTTGCACTGTCGCTAGCACACGACCCCTTGCCCTGTCAGACCAGAAGACGTGAGTAGAAGACCGCGGTCCGCTAGCAATGTTGTCTAGACGATCGCGCAATCGCGTCGCCTCCGCCTGTTGGTCCAGGCAGGCACCTGTGCAATTACAAGTATCCATCAGATAACACACGAGCAGCAACAGACTCGGAGGTCGTTCGAGTGCACTTACATTCTAGCTACAGGTTCACCTTTTCCAACTCTGCGAGCAAGTAACTCTCCCGCTCCACGGCTTGCGGCTGCTTCGATCTCATTTTGTCCAGGGCACTCTGTGTGATCTTCAGCTCCTGTTCAACCTGTTCGAGCCGTGATCGAAGTGCGGCCGTGTCAAGGTCGTCATTCCCAGAAGAAGAAGAGTCAGCCAATGCACCGGGTGCCCCAGGCTGTACATAAGCAAACAACAAGAATTTAGGACATCTGGTATCAATTGCAGTCTCAAATCAGTACACTCAGGGGCTGTATTCATGAACAGCACCCCTAATAAGCCAAAGGAATGACAATACAAAAGCAAGTTCATATTCAGCGGGTCCAAAAGCACATCCTTTACAAGAAGCAGAAGCAAAAGAAGTCGCCCTGCAAATTATGTGGTCGACTCAGACCTAGACCTAGCTACACAAGCAGCACGCTAGTGGCGAGAGTAGCAGCGCACCTTTCCATCATAGCTAAAATGTCCTTCACCATCTGCGTCGCTCGCTCTCTAAGAGGACCCAGAGAAACGGTCTTCCCATCAGGCTTCCTCGGAAAGTCAGCTACAACCTTCTCGAAGTCACCAGCAATCCCATGACCCAGCATCAGCAGGAAGGCGGACTCCGAGCCACATACCGTTTGGGTTTGGGTGTAGTCTGCCAGAGTCGACGACCTAGGGCTGAAAACTTCAGCAAAAGCTTCAACAGTAGCGGGTGGCGTGCCTTTGGGGAAGACGGTCTTGTGCAGCGCTGAGAGGGCACCCGCGTATTTTCGCGAGTGCGTGCTTAACCTGGGCACATACGCGATCAAACGCACTCACGGCGTCTTCAAGGGCGCCCTCACCCACATCGGTAGCAGGTGCAAGGCCAGTGGCTCCTGTTGAAGCAGAAAACATTCAGAAAACAACTCGGAATCTGTAATCACCCAGGTCAGCACAAGCAATCACAACAACCGTTACCTCTTACAACGTCAGCTAGCGCACGGAGTCGCTCCGCCTACAGCTTGTCATGCATAACAAGGGCATCCTCGCGACCCTTCACCTCTTTCAACTTCTGCTCAGTCTCGGTGCGCTGAGTTTCGAGCTCCTTTTCAAGCTCCTGCACGCGGGTCAAGGCAGCTTTTTGTTCGCCTGCGATCAAAGGCGGAAATCAATTACAACAAGGAATGAAGAACACAAGGAAAGTAAAAGAGAAGGAGAGGCTTACGCTCCGACTGCTCCACTCTGGACCGCAGTTGGTCGCGTTCCTGCTCCATTGCACATATGAGGCACCCGATTCCATCAGGGTGCGGAGAAAAGGCTGCGGAAAAAGATGACCTCAGATAACAAAAGACTAGACATATATTTGAGCCTATGCCCAACTATCACTAGTTGCACATAACCTCGGGGGCTACTCCCATTAGGAGCGCTGTCGCGCACCCGATAAAACACGATGAACTAGAAGACTTACGTGGTCATAGTGCGCCGGGGGCGCAGCACTTGAAGAAGGAGCACCTCCTTGAGCATTGGGTGGTGCGGAAGCTGCAGTGACTGGCTGTGGTTCCACCCGAACCAATTCAGCAGCAGTGGTCGCAGGGGTCACCTCCAGGACAGCCGATTGCGCATCAGTTCCACTATGGGCGCCAACCTTTTCAGAAGCCACAGTCGAAGGCATATTGGCCTCAGGAACCGGACTGCTAAAACAAAAGACTCAGCGACACATGCATCTAAGTGGAAGAACAGACAAGTCTAAATAGACGGTGAGTGTTTACCTTTCCTTGTCCTCGCTGACAAGGTCGAAAAGGTTCAGATGTGCGCCAAACTCCGGCGCATCGTCAGACCCGACAGGCGGGGCCGTGCGCAGCGGAGTTACCTGCATCGGCTCCTCGGGGGAAGGCGATGAAGAACCCGAGTCATTATCGTCCTCACCTGCCATTGTCTTGGACGGCGAGCCAGCAGACGACTCTGTCTCGCCTCGACGGCGTCGTTTGAGCGGCTGCTCGTCTGCCTCCTGCTCGACCTCCTCCGTTTCCTCGTCAGTCGGGGTGTTCACGAAAGACAGAGAGGGATCATCCTCTGGATCTACCTCAGGAATCTCCACCTCCACAGTTTTCCCATTCTCGGGGAGAGGAGGCAAGTACCTCATCGGAACATGACCCTGCACGCACAGAAGAATAAGCAACAGAGTAGTAGAATCACTAGCAAAACTGATGGGGGGATAATAACCTGGTAGGCCCATGAAGAGGGAAGCATGACCCGCCAGGCAGGAGGCCCGGCCAGGCCAGCTAACATCAGCATGGGCCGGGTTATGTTGCTGGGCCAGTTGGTTTGGCGGTAACCCGGTTCAAGAAGGAAAGGTTCTAGAAGACCAGAGGCGGTTCAGGACTTGGAGGACACGAAGGCCAGAAGAGCTAGAGTAGGACTCCGAGTCTGGGTAGAACCCGGGCTTACCATGCAAAGGACCAGAAGACCCGGCCGTCTATATAAGCGGGCTCCTAGGTCATAGTTAGACAAGCAAGGAAGAAGCAAGTTTTACCTGAGGAAACCTTACGAGAGAACCATCGAGAGAAACTCACGCTACCAAGCGAACCTTGTAACCTAGATCGAGATCCGGCTCTGTTGTTGTACCGGGTTATCGAGATCGAGATCAATAATAAGATAGCAGGAAGTAGGTCTTTATCTCCAATGGAGAGGCCGAACTTGGGTAAACCCTTTATCCCTGCAGTGCTAAACAATCTCCCAGACACTAGAGTCGCCTTGCCTATCATCTCAAGCTACCCCAAGGTAGCATCTGCCGTGTTATCTACCCCACGACAGTTGGCGCCGTCTGTGGGAAGCGCGTCCAAAGGTGTCACCATCATGGGAGAAGCAATGCAAGGAGTGGAGAATTTCGTTTTCGGCGAGATCACCCTCAACTCGCAAGGAGAGCCCATAGTCGACGATTCTGGCTGGGGGCCGGAATCGGATCTACTTGAATCAGGTGATGTTATTCCAATTGGCAAGTTCCATGTTTTTATTGGTATGGTTGCAACTAGATCTGCTAGTGATGGAGACTATGAATCTGTGTCAGGAGCTGCCACAATTGTTCAATCTGATGGAGAAGAATCAGTTGGTACGGCTGAAGATGAGCTACCCCTGGGCGTGCACGAGGAACGATCGGGAAACCCGGCTCAAGCCCCAGGTGACATGGTGGACCATGTAGATTCAGAATCGATCTTGCCCCTGTTTGAGGGCCGGTTCGGATATGAGGTAGAAGAAGAGGATGAAGGGGAGCAAGAGTCTAGCCCAAGCCCGGTTAGGTGGGTGGTAGTTTACACAGCCCCGTCTACCAATGTGGGAGCATCACCATCAACTGTCGTGCCACCTGCTTTTACCCCGGGTCAACAGCAGCAACAATTACCACCGGTATTGGAGTTGGCGGGTCAAAGAGTCGATGGAGACCCGGCTTCAGTGTCATCAGAAAGTGACGACATGGCGCGTTTCAGGAACAGCTTTGGTTGTCTCAATAACTGGGCTCAGGGCGAGGAAAGAAACAACACGACTAGTACCCAGGCCTTGTTTAACAATGGTTTGGTCCTAGATCCATCATCACTTACGAGGTTGGTTACCCCAGAAAACGCGGCGGCTAGAGCTATGGAATTGGATATAGCACGCCGGGCTTTGGAGCAGATGCGCAGAGACACGATGGCAGAGAAGCAAGATATGGAGGTTAGGTGAAAGCAGCTAGAGGATGAGGAAAATCGTCTCAATGAGATGTCCAGGGCTCACCGGAGGAGGCATCAGAGCCGGCTGGCCCTAGGGGAGAATGTCATAAATCCTGTGGTATTGTTTAGAACCCCAGAAAATTAACCAATCGATATAACTCAAGTAGCTCCAGTAGCCAGGACAAACGCAGAGCCAAATAGAGGAACATGAGGAGCTGGTGTTGTGGCTGCAGCATTGCCGGGACTTCTCGCTGGGTGAGCCAGGGGAAATCTGGGTCTGCCGCCTAGAGCACCAAGGTTCCACACGCCAACAGGTCATTTTTCAATCCGGCAGATAATGTGTATGCAGCAACTTTAGCCCTTGATCGTATTCCATTGGGAGACTCGCCAGCAGAGATTGAAGCTCGGCGGGCCATTGACATGTTGCGTACCGCGGTAGTTCAGCAAGTTCAGTATTCAAAAGAGAAAAGTGCGCTTCATTCCACAACTTATCGTAGTAAGAGTCGCCACGGTGAGAACCCGCCATTGGCCGGGCTTGCCGCATCACAGCAGCAAAACCCGCCCCAGCAGAACCAGAACCAGAACAATCAATAGCACCAACCCGCCCCTGCAATTTCCGTGGCTCAGCAGATAGTCAATAGATCGCGAGCGAGAAAAAGTGCAGCCAATGCAAACCCGGCAGCACCCGTGGCTGGAGTAGCACAAGGAGTACCGGGTCCCGCGCCAGCAGCGTCTGCAAGCTCGCCGGGCAACAACAAATTTTTAGCAAGTTCTTCTACTTTAGCCGGGCCAAAATGTCTTTCAGATGCCATTAGAGCGGAGCCTTTTCCTGAAAAGTTTAAGGAGCCAAGCAAGATTGCCAATTACGAGCCGAGCACGGACCCAGCAAGTTGGTTGAGCAGCTATGAGATGACAATGTGTATACGCAATGCCACAGAGAACATTTGTGCAAAGTACATGTACTTAATGATGAGTGATGGTGCAGCAAAGTTGTGGTTCAAGAATCTGCCAGAAAAGTCTATCAATTCTTGGGATGAGTTGAAAACAATTTTTATCAAACACTTTCAAGGTACGTGCAAGCGATTGTTTTCCATTGAAGATCTTGATCGTTGTGTACAGAGGAAAGGCGAGTCAGCGCATCACTGAATGGGCTGGGTCACGGAGATCCTGCACTCCTCATCTGGTATTGAGCCCAAGGACGCAATTTCATCCACTAGTAGGGAAGTGCCTTTCTGTGGCGCACAAAAAACTGTTTCTGTGGCGCATGGTCGGTGCGCCACAGAATCCTCGCCACAAAAATATTATTTCTGTGGCGCACGGAACCATGCGCCACAGAAAGTATACAATTCTGTGGCGCACCTCCAGAGTGCGCCACTAAATTATTTTCGATGCGCCACAGAAAGAATTTCGATTATTTACTGTATTTGACAATAATATATCTGTGGCGCACTTTGTTCGTGCGCCACAGAATATGGTGCGCCACAAAATTATTTACCGTGCGCCACTAAATTATTTGCCGTATATTATTTGTTGTATTATCGATTATTTGCTGTATTTGACAATAATACAGGTATATTACATAATTTTTACAGAAAATAATAGAAACAGTAATATATTTTGACACAGTATTAAAACAGACAGATAAATATGTACATCACCACTTAGAGCCCGAGATACATACATATATAGTGACAATTAAGTGCCAAATTAATTGTACAAAAGTTCATCTCATGTCACATAAGTCATAGTACAAATAAAGTTGTCATCGATTTCCCTCTGATGCAACCCTGGAGATGGATACAACGATGTGCCATTTCACCGTCTCTTCTTGAGTCGCCGCTGGAGTCTCTTCTTCTTGAGTCGCCGCTGGGGTCTCTTGCTGGGTCGCTGACGGAGAACACGTCTAGCTCCACTGGTAGGATTGAGCCTTCTGGTGTATCGGCTCCGGGAACGGTTTATAGCAGTCTTTCGTCATCCACGTCCTCATGTCATTTTGCTTGTCTAGGCGTTCTTCGATCTCCCACTTAGACAACCCTGGAGATGAATTGGGATATATATTTGATTAATAATATAAATAGAGTATGATTTATTCATCTAATTAAGTGGATAAGTCTATAATAAAGAAAATAAAGAAGCACTTCTATCGAGTGAGGCAAGGCTTTTCTTTTACAATACATCCTACCTCTGGCGTTGTGTAAGGACCCCCATGCTTCCATGACATCTTCCAAAATGATTAGCGATAACTGCCTCTGGATGCGATGGAAGTCTTCTCTAAGCTCAGAATCGGTGATTTCCCCGCATTTGTGCTCCATTCTTGGAGACTAGATGGCCACCTCGTTGTCTCTACATCCCGGACAAGCCCTTTAATGTGATGGAGGACGTAGAAGGCATCCTTCACGCTGCCAGGCATGCTTGATGCAATGGAACCCGGTCCCATGCCAGAAAATGTGTTTGTTGTCCTTCGTTAAACGTTCCCCATTCTTTTCTTTGTGGAAGTGGCCTCCCTTTTGGGCATAGCCCTCGAGAGCCTCATCGAGAACACCCTTTATTCTGGTGTAGTCTTTAAGACTCCCCGAGTCGAAATAAGTGGCAACGGACCACCTCGGGCTTACGACGATGAGTACTGCGTACTCGTCACTGCTCAACACAATTGAAACGGAATGTTGGAAAGGATCAACAACGGAAGAAATCTATAAGAAAGCATAAGATACGACGGCGGCGACCGGATGTGTACTTACTCGGAAAAGAAAGGCATAAGAAAGCTGTTCTTATCCTTGTTGTTCAGCATGATTCTCTGGAGGAACTTCGTGGCCTTGGCCCGTGTCGTTGATCCTTCCACCAGCAGGCTGTCACGCATGTAGTAGGGATCCACTACCTTGATGTACGGGGTATTATCTCTCCTGATCCTCATCGCTTGGTTGAGCGCGTATAGGCGGACCAAGTTATAGTCCAGCCGTCTAAAGTGAAACAGCTTGAAGACGTCCTCGTACGATATGAAAAACAGATCCGCGGGGGTTTCATGGACGAACTCGGCCAAGTCTTTTGGCACCTTGACAGTGAACACCGGGTAATTTGGATTATCTTCTTTAAGAAGGTTGCTCTCTCGCGTCAAGATAGCATTTTGCAAAGAGAGCATGCATCCGTCTGCGAGGTGGAGCAGCTCCCGAGACAGGATCGGTTGACCAGCTTCATGAACTCGGCTCAAGCCATCCGCACGGGGTGATACCATGTCTTCATACCCCCGGATAGTCGTCTTAGGAGCTGGCTTACTTCTCTTCCTGTGCTTCTTCTTCTTTACCTCTGGGGATGCTGGGGGTGCATCTTCTGTAGTAGGCACATTGATTGAGTACTTGTTGGAGCCGAAGCTGATCACTGGGGGAGGCCCTTTTCTCCCTCCCTCAATCCAAACCCTGACAGACTCACAGACGGTAGTAAAGATCGACGTGAACGTCGTTGTCACTGCCTGTGCGATGACCGTCTGAATCATACTATTTTCCTCTCTCGGTTCCTCGCCTCCTGTTCGAGAACCCCCGGCCTCGTTATTGTCAGCCATGTTCGTCTCACCTATAAGAAAAAAATGTCGAAGTTAGTACACCAAATATAAGAAAAAAATCACTTAATTAAGTACTAAGATACCCGGCCCATGCATTAGTCGCAATACCCCATATGTCTTGTTTTTAGCAAAGCCATGCCAAAATTCACGAAAAATTTCGGCATGACCTTTGCTAAAAAAGGGACATATGGAGTACCCGAATTTGCCGGAACGGAAGTTAATCGACGTTCCGGCAAACTCAAGGGCCTCATGGGTACCTGCAGACATTTCACAAATCATGTTGCCGGCATCTCCGGCCGGCCAACAACAAACACATATCCACATCTGCCGGCCGACAACAAACACAATACCACATCCACATCTCCACGTGTCCTATTTTTAGCAAAGTCATGCCAAAATTCACGAAAAAATTCGGCATGACCTTTGCTAAAAAAGGGACATATGGAGTACCCGAATTTGCCGGAACGGAAGTTAATCGACGTTCCGGCAAACTCAAGGGCCTCATGGTTACCTGCATAGATTTCACAAATCATGTTGCCGGTATCTACGGCCGGCAACATCCACATACACGACACGCTGGTCGGAACACAAACAACCACGACACGATGGTCGTGGTAGCACAGAACACATGGTCACCGGGTTAACCAATAGCTCACCAAAGGGGGAACTGTAGTTGAGGAGATAGTTGATGTAGTCGAAGCCGGTGGTCTGCACAAGAAAAAAAAAGAAAATTCACATCCATATATATCTTCATTTCCTTTAAAAAGTACCAACTTTGGAGCATTTCTAAAGCATCAAATCTTGATCCTATTTCACATTAACCCTCATGGATCTCTTGTACTAAGTTAGTACTTCATAATTAACCCCAGAAATAATTTTTTGAATACATCTAGAACCTTAATTGAAGGCATTTTTGTAGGTATGTTTAAACAGTGACCATATTTAACTTAGCAAAATTTTAAATTTTTTTGGTCTCCAAAATTTTCCTAACACCACTAGCACCAACTAGAAGCATTAGCAACTACTTGCAGCAAGCACTCAACAACCAAATGAATCAAATTCTGTAAAAATATGGGTTTGGCATTTGACCAAACACCTTGTGTGCAGGTGTGGAGGGGAGGGAGAGGGGATGGAAGGAGCAGCACCTCGGGGAGGGGATGGTGGAGGGGAGGGAGAGGGGATGTCGAGGGCGTCGGCGGCGTCGGCGTCGAGGTGGCGGGCCGGTGGCGAGGATGTCGGGCTGTTCCAGGGGCGGCGAGGCGTCGGGCTCGGGCGCTCCAGGGGCGGCGAGGACGCGGTGGAGTGGCGGCGAGGACGCGGTGGTCGTCGAGCGCGCGGTGGAGTGGCGGCGAGGACGCGGTGGTCATCGAGCGCGCGCAGGAGCTGCCGGCGGCGAGGGCGCGGTGGTCGTCGAGCGCGCGGGACTTAGCAGTTTTTGAGCGGCAGTGAAACTAGTGAGGGAGGCGCGTTGGCGGACCCACGTGTAAGTGGGCGCAACAAAATTATGTGGTGCACCGTTGAAGGGGTGCGCCACAGAAAGGCAGGATTCTGTGGCGCACCATTGAAGGGGTGCGCCATAGAAAGGAAGTTTTCACTAAAGGTTGTCCGTTCACTTTTTTTAACTTTTTTCTTTAAAATTTGGTTCAAAAACTTGCATTGTCTCACACTCAATGTATATTCAATTCATACACATATTCAATTCATTGACTCATACATATTCAAAAACTTGCATTGTGTAGTACATATTCGTGATCATACATATATATGCTTCCATTGTCTCACACACACACACACAAATTAAATACACCAAAAAAGTATTCTTCTTCTTGGTTCCGCGAGCTAGCTTCTCTTCTTTCCCTTCTTCGCGGTTGAAATTTTTTAGGCCGGTCACCTTGAGATTTCTTCGCGTGAACGGACAACCTTTAGTAGGTAGGGAGGTCTTCCTTCTTTGTGTACTAGTAGTAGGAGGGGAGGGAAGAGACATACGAGCTAGGTGGAGGTGGAGGAGGAAGAAGAGAAGAAGTAAATGGTGGTAGGTAGAGGGGTTGCCACCTTTTTGTAGATCTGGGGGCAACATTCTGTGGCGCATGCATCATGGTGCGCCACAGAAACATGTCTTTCTGTGGCGCACCATAATGAATGCGCCACAGAATGTTGCCCACTTAAATTATTGGTGGGGCCGCACCATATTTTCTGTGTCGCACAATGCTGAATGCGCCACAGATAAATTACCAATGCAATCATTGGAGGGGGGCCCACCGAATTTTTGTGGCGCATCTGCATGGATGCGCCACAGTATTTTGTGGCGCATTCGGAATGGTGCGCCACAGAACTTGTTTTGTGGCTCATGGTAGGTTTGGTGCGCCACAGATAGGGAATCCACAGAGAGGCACTTCCCTACTAGTGATCGATGGAGAAAACTTGCAAGTACGCCCCTTGGTCCAGAAGCTAGGTCGCATGAAAGAGGGACACCGGGTTAAGCCCGTTACTATGGCAGAGTTGATGGATGCGTGCAACAGACACGCAGCCACGGACAAGACCCAGGATGATAGTGAGGAAGAAAAAGGGAAATGTACTGCGAATAATGGAGGAAGGAACAACAATGGCTCGAGAAACAGTAACAACAACAATCAGAATCAGCATAAGCGTGGGCATCAAGAAGGAAATTTAGAGTTAGTGGCAAACACAAATGCCGGGTTTTAGAGTTAAAGGATGGACGGGAATTATCAGGAAAACAGAGGTTATCAGGAAAATAGAGGTTATCAGGAAAACAGAGGTTACCAGGGAAACAATGGGAATTTCAGTGGTGGAAATAGTTATCAAGGACCACGTCCAATGAGCACTGAAGAGGCTTTCAGGATGCCGTGTCCTCGTCATAGTAAGAACGGCAGGCCCGCCAATCATTCATTGGCTCAGTGTGTGGACTTGAATAGATGAAAAAATAACGAGATACAGAGAGCGTTGCACGGAGCAGGCAGAGGTGGAGGACCCGGCCCGGGTGGTAACCCGGCTGCAGGTCTTTTGACTGGAGCAAACGCTGTACCTACCAATAACGCAGGACCAAGTCAGAATGCAGGAAATCAAGGCGGGTTTTCACAGCAGCCAAAGCAACTTGGCCAGTATCACATATATACCAGTGGTGCGACCAAGAGAGAGCGAAAGGTAGTTAAAAGGGCGGTTAATGCAGTTGTTGCAGGAGTTCCAAGATATTTGAGGTGGTCAGAGCACACGATCACGTGGAGTAGAGCAGATCACCCGGATGTTGTTGAGCATCCGGGTCTGCTAGCTTTAGTTGTGGCTCCCCAAGTGGATGGCTTTGAGTTAAAGAAAGTGCTGATGGATGGTGGAAGTAGTATCAACATCCTATATTGGGAGACATTTTTGCGTATGGGTCTCAAGGTATCACAGCTGCAAAAGACGTCAACAGTTTTTCATGGCATAGTTCCGGGGAAATCAGCCACACCAGAGGGAAAAATTTCGCTGGAAGTTGCTTTTGGTGTGTCCATTGACAACTTCAGGTCAGAGTGGCTCACGTTTGAGGTGGTAAAGTTCCAGAGCCCGTATCATGCATTGTTTGGGAGGCGGGCTTATGCCAAGTTCATGGCAAGGCTGTGTTATGTGTATCTACAGCTGAAGATACCGGGTCCCAAGGGGATCATCACAGTTCATGGTAACAAAGAAATAGCGGCAAAATGTGACGAGGGAGATGCAGCCCTGGCAGAGCAAACTTGTGCTAGAGAGGAGTTGAAAGCTTACAGGTCTAATCTTGACCCGCGGAACAACAAGGCACTCAAAAAACCAACAACAGAAGATGACAGGGCAAAGTTTAAAGCAGCAAAAGATACTAAGATGGTGGATTTTGTGCCTGGGGATTCCTCTAAGCTGTTCGCCATAGGGACCAGCTTAACTGATAAATAGGAAAGCGCGCTCATCGAGTTCATCCGTGAGAATCGGGATGTTTTTGCATGGACACCTAGTGACATGCCAGGCATTCCGACTGAACTCGCTGAGCACCGTTTACATGTTGATCCTAAGGCAAGGCCGGTAAAGCAAGGTTTGAGAAAAATGAATGCAGAAAGAAGAAAAGCTATAGGAGAGGAGATAGCCTGGTTACTGGAAGCCGGCTTTATCATGGAGGTTTTCCACCCAGAGTGGTTGGCTAACCCGGTTTTGGTTCTGAAGAAAAATAATGAGTGGAGGATGTGAATCGATTTTACAAGTCTCAATAAGCACTGTCCCAAGGACCCGTTGGCACTGCCGCGCATCGATCAAATCGTTGACGCAGTCGCAGGCAGCGAGCTCTTGTGTTTTCTGGACGCATACTCAGGTTATCATCAGATCAAGCTTAACAGGCAGGATTGGGAAAAGACACCGTTCATCACGCCCTTTGGTGCTTTTTGTTACAAGACCATGACTTTTGGGTTGAAGAACGCGGGAGCAACTTATCAGAGGTGCATCCAAAACTGTTTTCACGATCAGATTGGGCGCAATGTGCATGCTTATGTGGATGATGTGGTGATCAAGTCAGAGAAAGCCGGGTCATTCATTGGTGACCTTACAGAAACGTTCTAAAATTTGAGGAAGTACAAGATGAAGCTAAATCCAAAAAATTAGAGCCATCCAAAGTTTGAAAAAACCAGAGGAATTGGCAGATGTTCAGAAGTTGACAGGTTGTGTGGCTGCGCTAAGCCGGTTTATATCCGGCTCGGAGAGAAAGCAATACCTTTGTATAAGTTGCTGAAGAAAACAGACAACTTTGTGTGGAATCAGGAAGGATGAGGCATTTGAGGCTCTGAAGAAACAGTTATCAGAAGCGCCAGTTCTGGCGGCCCCGGGTCCTAAGGAACCCATGTTGTTATACGTCGTTGCCGGGCCTCAGGCTGTGAGTGCTGTGGTGGTGGTCGAGCGTAAGGAGAAGGCAAAGAAAACCCGGTTCAGAGGCCGGTCTATTATGTCAGTGAGGTGTTATCAGAAGCAAAGCAGCGCTATCCGCACTGGCAGAAACTAGTGTTTGGTGTTTTCATGGCAAGTAGAAAGTTGAAACCATATTTTAAGGAGCATCCAATCACGGTGGTCAGTTCAATACCCTTAGCGGATATTATCAGAAATTCAGAAGCTACAGGAAGAATTGCCAAGTGGGCAATAGAGATGGGGCCGTACCACATTGACTATGTGCCTCGCATAGCTATCAAGTCTCAGGCGTTGGCTGACTTTCTTAATGATTGGACACAGTTGAGTGCACCACCCCTTACTTCGAGTCTCAAACCTTGGGTCATGCACTTTGACGGGTCTAAGCAAGCACAAGGTTCAGGAGCTGGAGTCGTGTTAACTTCTCCCAAAGGTGACAAGTTGAGCTATGTTCTGCAGATTCACTTTGATTGTTCTAATAATGTGGCAGAATATGAGGCCTTGTTGCATGGTTTGCATGCGGCAAAGGAGATGAACATCAAGCATATCAATTGTTATGGGGATTCAGATCTTGTGGCACAGCAAGTTTCAGGAACATGGGATAGAAAAGATGCAACGATGGCGGCTTACAGAAGAAGTGGACAGGGTAGCCGGGTTTTTCTCAGGCTGTCAGGTGGATCATATTGATCGCAGGAAAAATGATGATGCAGATGCTTTATCAAGACTCGGCTCACGCGAGAGCCGGTTCCACCTAATGTTTTCTTGGACGAGCTATGGACTCCATCAGTTAAGCCCAGGGCGTGGAAGAACTGGCGGGTCAGGAAGACCCGGATTCGCAGTTAGTAGCAGCAACTCATGAAATTCCAGAGTGGACAGAACCTTACTTGGCGTATCTTTTGCGTGGAGAGTTGCCAGAACAGGAGGTTATATCCCGGCAAATCGTGCGCCGGGCTAAGGCTTACGTGGTTATTGATGGTGAGTTATATAAGAGAAGTGTCTCAGGAGTGTTTCAGAGATGTGTGTCTGGAAAGGAAGGCCGGCAAATTCTGAAAGAGATTCATGAGGGAGATTGTGGTCATCATGCCTCAACAAGGTCTTTAGTAGCAAAAGCTTTCAGACACGGTTTCTTTTGGCTCACAGCCCAGGCAGATGCAGAGCGCCTGGTAAGTAGATGTGATGGTTGTCAGAGGTACGCAAGGCAAATTCACATGCCGGCTCAGGAGTTACGCACAATACCTTTGACTTGGCCTTTTGCAGTTTGGGGGCTTGATATGGTGGGTCCTTTTAGCATGTCTCCTTGCAAGAAAACCCACCTCTTGGTTGCCATTGATAAGTTTACAAAGTGGGTTGAGGTGATGCCTGTCACAAATTGTGAAGCAGCTACAGCAGTTAAGTTTTTGAAACAGATCATACACAGGTTTGGGTTTCCTCATAGTATCATCACAGACAATGGCACTAACATGTCCCTTGGTGAGATGGCAAAGTTCTGTGGAAACCAGGGTATTCGTTTAGATGTTGCTTCAGTTGCTCATCCGCAGGCCAATGGGCAAGTAGAACGAGCAAATCAGGAGTTGCTTCGAGGTTTGAAACCACGTCTCCGGGTCCCGTGTATCAGAGCCGCCGGAGCGTGGGTTGAGGAGTTGCCATCAGTAGTTTGGGGAATCAACACAACACCAAACAGATCCACCAAGATGACCCCTTTCTTTATGGTGTATGGGGCAGAGGCAGTATTGCCAAGTGATATAATTCATGACTCGCCTCGCGTGGCGGCTTACGTCGAAACAGAAAATGAGCAACCCGGCAGGATTCTGTGGACCTGTTAGAGGAGAATAGAGAGCAAGCATTGGAGAGATCAGCAATATATCAGCAAGATTTGAGGCGGTATCACAGTCGCCGGGTTAAAACTCGCACTTTCCAGGAGGGTGACTTAGTGCTGCGATGGACGCAATCCAAGGAAGGGATGCACAAGTTATCTCCTCCATGGGAGGGGCCTTTCATCATCAGTAAAAAATTGCACAATGGCTCATATTATCTGGTGGACGCTAGAGAAAAATCCGAGTCTGTGAACGACACAACTCACTCCACTTTTTCTTAGAGGAGCGTGAGCGGCCGTGGAATATCGCCCAGCTGCGCCCCTATTATACTTAGTGAGAAAGCAAGATATCAGATGTAATACACGATGTAACAGGCAGCAGGTTTCAGACGCGCTCTTTTCCTTACCAGGGTACCTAAGGGGGCTGGAAGGTTTTTAATGAGGCGGCTTGCTGACCTAACCTTTTCTATCAATAAAGTGAAGGTTGAACAGAAATTTGTGTTCTCTCAGTTTTACTTTATGTTTGACAGTACTGTTGCATAGTTCCATGTTAAGCTTGGTCTTGGGGGCTGGTCATTGAGGTGACAAAGTTTTTTCCCAAGACCCGGCTCACGGGTCTCGAAGTTTTTGTGACCCGGTAAGAGCAGTTTTTAGCTTAGTATTTTGGATTCAGTACATGCCTATTTAGTTTAAATATCAGTTGTTTATGTTTTCTGTTATGGAGTGTGTTATAGTTGTTTTTTATCTTTGAGGACGCCCAGAGAGCGTGTCCCACCAGTATATGGATCAATGGGGTAATGTTGCATAGTTAAGCCATTACTTTATAAACATTGATCCAGGTCTTGGGGGCTCTTACCTCAATGGTCTGTAGCTGCAATCCCAAGACCCGGCTTTTATGCCACTAGTTTATTCTTGATTATCTTGCTGTTGGGCTGATGTGACTCGCAATTTTATGGCCTGATTGCTCGCCTGGAAATTCAATCAACCATGATGCCCAATGGGACTTGGTTCGACCCTGTTTTTCTCAGAGAGGTTGCGACAGGGTATCCATGCGAAAGCCGGCTCACAGTTAAAGAAATCAAAAGGGTCATCGAAACCACAGAAGAGGCATATTTCAAAGCAAAAGTTATCAGAGTAGCATAAAGTTTCATCAGGTGCATAGGCACACCATCACAGGCATAGTGTAAACAGTGCTAAGATTATTACAATAAGTGCCCAATGGGCCGAATAAGATTGTTTTCTTGCAGAGATAAAACATCTGCATAAGTTTTCAGGCCTCGGCTTCAGGAGCCGGGTCACGGTGAGGCGAGCTAGAGGGTTGTTCCTTGGTGGTTTTAGCCGGGTCATCTTCCTTGGCAGCTGCCGGGTCAGTCCCTGTCTCCTTGGTCTCCTTGGCCTTGGTCTTGCGCCGGGTCACCTGTTGAAGTGATTGGAAGTAGTTTTCATCATCTTCTTCAACTGTGGCCCGTGATGGAGGAGGAATAGTTGGCGTAGCAGAACTGGGTGCAGTAGAGGTACTTGGAGCAGTTTTGACTGGATCAATGGAGTCCTTGTAGCTTTGCAGGAGATCGATACGTTGTGGCTCATCATCCATCATCTCTTCATCATTTTCGGTGTATCCGAACTGCAGCGTGGTGAGCTTCATCTTGCTGGCAATCACAGTGGCAACGTGCCGGGTTTGTTTCACAACCCGGGAGTAGCACTTCTTGTCAAATTCCTTGCCATCTGTGGTGTATTGGGGAAAGCCATCCTTCAGAGGAGCCGGGTTTAGTTGGGGATGGTAGGCCTTTGCCAAAGCAAGACCTCGCATCACCCCGGCTGCATGCAGATTTCTTCAGTAGATCAATCCATTGTGGCATTGTTGACAAATGCCCAAGGACTTCAGTGTATTTGCTTGGCGGGTTCTCCCAGAGCCTTGCGGCTTTGATGACCTCGCAGCTGCCAAAGTACAGCTGACGAGTCAGCGTGTACATGCATTTGATCTTCTCTGCAGCAGTTTTGCGGAGGTTCCCATCACGAGGGCCTGTGTAAGAAAAGCATAACAGTGAGATTTCAAAACGGGTCTGCTTGCTCAGTTCAGTTTGAGTTTAAAGAGAGTAATGCTTACCCACTAAGGATTCAACCATAGAGTGATCATCTTCTTCAGCCGGGCTAGCTCCTTGGTAGCTGCATCCAATTTCTTCTGGAGATTGGCATGTTGCTCCTTCCAGTGTTCTTCATGGTCCTCCAGTTCTTTTTTGAGGTCAGAGTTTTCCTGGGTTAGATTGGTGATATTTTTCTCAAGGGATTGCAGTTGTTCAGCCTGGGTCAGCCGGGCTTCAGATTCAGCTTTTGCAACGCCCTTGAGCCGGGTGATTTCTGCCTCAGTTTTGGCGTGATCTTCCTGTTAAAACACAAGAGATAATGTTAGTCCCAGGTTACCGCAGGCAAGTTAACCCGGAACTTGGGGGCTACATGCGCAAAAAGTTTGAAATTTTTAAGTGTTAGTCCCAGGTGGCTGTGGACAGCTAACCCGGCACTTGGGGGCTACTCAGTTTGAAGTTAAAATTTTCAATGTAATAAAGAAGTCCCAGGTTGCTGCAGGCACACAACCCGGCACTTGGGGGCTACAGTGTCAAATTTTGTTCTGAAAGATGAGCAGTTTTAGGTGATGAAGTTTTTAATCCCAGCTTGTTGTAAACAGACAACCCGGGCCTTGGGGGCTACAGGGTCGAAATTTTTTATGGCATTTGTTTTTCAAGCACCAAGTTCATCAATAAGAGATAATCTTGGAGCTTGGGGGCTAGGCAGAGTATAGTTATGCAAGAGGTAGCAAGAAAAAATGAGTACCTGGTATCATTTCTGGATCAGGGAAACAAGTTCAGTCTCCAGATTCTTGTGGTGAGAAAGGCGAGTGAAATATTCTTCGCAGAGAGATGGGACGGACATGGCATCCAGAGCGGCACATCTGATGAAGGAGCCGGGTTCTTTCCCTTGGCAGGAGACGCCGGGTTAGCATCTGGAGTTGGCACCTTGGCAACAGTCTTGGGAGCACTTTGTACTAGAACGTGCTAGGTTCCAGTAACTTGTACTTCATCTTCTTTGGTTCCATAACCTAACCCGGGCGAGTTAGTAGCTGGGGAGGATTCTGGCACAGGATCAACTGAGTTTTTTGGAGAAACCACGGGGGTGACATGCTCCATTGGCTCGTCTCTGGCCACCGGTTCTTCAGTGTGTGCCTCCATAGGAGAAGGCTCTGCTGTTGCTGGAGGAGGAGATGCTGCTGGAGGAGACTCCGGGTCTTCATCCGCAAAAGCTTGGCACTGGAACAAGATAGTGATTTAGTAAAACAAAAAAGGAGCAGTAAAATATGGAGTATGGAAAAGGGTGTAAAGTATCTCTAACCCGGCATTGATATGGAAATCCTCGGGTGTGCTAACACCATCCGAGGAGGAATCTGACAAACGAGATGGTTTAGCGACCTGGATCTTGCCAGCTAAAGGGTACTGTTTGCTGGGCGTCTTCTGGATGGATTTGGCCCAGCTTGATAAAGAGCGTTGAGGGATACCTGGGCTCAGGGAAGTGTGGCTTGTAGAAGAGCGGGTTCGCGCCTCTTGTTCGCCTCAGCCTCCTTCTCAGCTTCCTTTTCCTGTGTTTGTGCTTGGGTTTGAGATGAGTTCATCAGATAAATTGAGAAACGAGAATATGGTACCTTGGCAATGGTGGCCCGGGTCCTCTTTTAGTACGAGGTTCAGCAGTTTGAGGACCCGGTGGTACGTCAGAAGCCGGGTCAGTAGGGCCTGAATAAGAGTTGTCGGGTTATCAGTAGAAGTGTCCTTGTTGGGGACTTCGTTGTTAATCAGTTGGAGGAAGAGCCGGCCTACAGAGTCTAGCGCACCTTCTTCTTCTTCGTCATCTTCACTTTCTGTGTCCTCTCCATCAGGAGAGGATGTGGGAGTAAAATCCACGCTCCACCACTTGGAGTCCTGAGAAAAAGCAGTTAAAGTAATTAACATTCTATGGAAGAAATTACCGGTTAAAGTTAGCATAAATGATCAAGGACTGGTTTTTACCGTGGGTGGCTTGTTCATAGCACTAAATGGGGCAAGCCCGGTCAGTGCAATGGCATCCTTCTTTTTGCCAAGCAGTCTCTTAGCATTCTTCACAATCTGATCATCAGTCAGCGTCATCTCAGAATAACGCAAGTTATCTGTGGTTTCGCCAGTGTATTGACAGAACAGCCGGGTCCTGATGCTTAGTGGTTGGATAAACCAACAATCCAGCACTTGACGAGGTCCGTGCCTTTGAGGCCATGGGCGAGTAAGGCTCTGGCCCGGCGAAGTGTGGGCTCAAGCTTGACCCGTCAGCATCTGCAGCGTAGTTGTTCATCTTGGTCTCGTATGTCAAGCCCGAGTTCCGGAAAGCCGGGTAACCGTCGTCAGACTCGGGTGAGGTATCCTTGCAGTAAAAGTATGTGTTTTGCCACCCCTTGGGATGGCTGGCTAAAAGAAGAGCCGGGAAATCGCATTCCCTGCGGCGCTGGATTGTAACTCCACCATATGGGACTACTTGGTCCTTGCGAGATGGGTTGCAGTAGAAAAATTCAAGGAAAAGATCGAGGCTTGGAGCCATTTGCAAATAGTCCTCACAGTACACAACAAAGTTGCTGATGTTTAGCATGGAGTTGGGTGCAATATCTTGGGGCCTAAGGCCGTAGTATTTCAAGACCCGGCGGAAAAACAGAGAACCTGGGGGCGAAGACCACGCTGTACATGATCGAGGAAAACAACAACTTCACCTTCTTTTGGGCTGGGGCAGATTTCTTCCCCAGCAACGCGCCAGCTGATCTCTGTTTGGGGAGGAAGCTCGTCGCAGTTCACGTATTCTTGCAGCATTAGTTTGTAACAGTGGATTTGGTCCAGTTGACCTGAGTAGCAGCGGGGGCGGCGGAGCCAGATCCCCCAACGTGGGAGCTGGGAGGTTTCTTCACGAGTTTCTTCACGCCACGGGGACCCCCAGCCTTCACCTTATCCTTCACCATGACTGCGGAGTTTTGAGGTTTCCTGGTAGCAACAATGGCGATGAGAAACCCTAGCCGTAGATGTGGATGTATGGAGAGGAAAGTGCAAAGTAAATCTGGGCGCGATTGAGAGCGGAATCGAGTGCGGAGCATGGATGAGTGGGAGAATCGTACCTGTGGATCTTCTCGCGGTGATTTGGAGGCTTGATTGGAGATCGGATCTGCGGTTGCTACAGTGCGAGCGTGAGGAGGACGATGAAGATGAACAGAATAGGGAAAGTGACTGCGGGTCTCCTGGTCTTCTATTTATAGGCGCAGTGAAAACCCTAGGGGTGTTGCGGTAAAAGGTGAAGAGATAAGGATCTTTGACCAAAAGTCAACGACAAACAGAATGAGACAATTGCGGGATATTGATTGATAAGATTGCAGTTGAGATGGTTGAGGACGGATTTATAGCTGAGCGACAGTTTTCGCTAAGTGTTGAAAGTGAAACCTGGTGGTGTATGAACCCGGTATATCAGAGCCGGGTTACGTTGTGGTCGCCAAGAAGGCTGGCCAAGCTAAGGAGAAAAGAGATGTACTCTAATATTTAATCTGTTATGTGTTATTTTATGTTTCAGGTGATTAACCCGGCTGGCCAGGATAACAGTTCTGCTCAAAGAAGCAAATATTCAAGAATAGAAGCAGAGCGTGCCAACCTGGCAACCAGGTTAATCTGGGGGCTACTGATGGGGGGATAATAACCTGGTAGGCCCATGAAGAGGGAAGCATGACCCGCCAGGCAGGAACCCGGCCAGGCCAGCTAACATCAGCATGGGCCGGGTTATGTTGCTGGGCCAGTTGGTTTGGCGGTAACCCAGTTCAGGAAGAACGGTTCTAGAAGACCAGAGCGGTTCAGGACTTGGAGGACACGAAGGCCAGAAGAGCTAGAGTAGGACTCCGAGTCTGGGTAGAACCCGGGCTTACCATGTAAAGGACCAGAAGACCCGGCCGTCTATATAAGCGAGCTCCTAGGTCATAGTTAGACAAGCAAGGAAGAAGCAAGTTTTACCTGAGGAAACCTTACGAGAGAACCATCGAGAGAAACTCACGCTACCAAGCGAACCTTGTAACCTAGATCGAGATCCGGCTCTGTTGTCGTAGCCGGGTTATCGAGATCGAGATCAATAATAAGATAGCAGGAAGTAGGTCTTTATCTCCAATGGAGAGGCCGAACCTGGGTAAACCCTTTGTCCCTGCAGTGCTAAACAATCTCCCAGACACTAGAGTCACCTTGTCCATCATCTCAAGCTACCCCAAGGTAGCATCTGTCGTGTTATCTACCCCACGACAAAAACAGAAGACTAAAATCTCACCTCTGGCAAAGGATTATCAACTCCGAAGGTCTCGACAGGCGAATCAACATTACATGGATCAGCAGCCTTGATACAAGTCAAAGACCGTACCGACTCTCGACCTCCCGCTTCGATCTCTCTTCATCAGTTAGTCGAGTCGGGTATTGGGCGCCCTGATAGTCCACATCGGGTGCGCCCGAGCGTGCAATGGCTGCACGCATCTCCTCACAAAAGTGGCAATAAGATGAACACCACTGACCTCTTGACCCGCCGTCTTCATCAGTTCGGCCATTCTCTTCAACATTGGCTCCACAGCCAAGGTCTCAACAGCGGACAGCTCATGCCCCCCAAGTCGTCGACTTCTTTAGGGGTGCATTTGCCACGAAGTTGGGGAGGCCCTGCTGGGAGGTGCTGACGTAGAACCATTTCTTCCGCCAGCCTTGGGCCGAGTCGACTGGCTTCAGCTTGAAGTACGAGGTGTCACCTCGAGTCTGAATCCCAAACCAGCCAACGGGGTACATGCCACCAGCACCAGCGTTCCTCTTCACATTGAAGATGCGCTTCCATAGGGCCCAATGTGGATGCACGCCCAAGAAGCACTCGCAGAGAACGATGAAGCAAGACATATGCAGAATTCCGTTTGGGGTGAAATCATGAATTTGCACCCCATACGCATACATCAAACCGCGGACAAAATCATGAACAGGGAAGGAGAAGCCCATGCTCATAAATCCGCAAAGCACACACGCTCACCAGGCCTAGGTTGAGGCATTACCTCATCCCCGGGCGCGCGCATTGCCAGCTGGTCCGCTGGCGGCAGCAATCCCTCCCCGCGGAAGCCATCCAGATGGTGCTCGCGGACGGAGGATTTCACCCAGTCACCGGGGATCTTCTTCAGTGCATCCGTAGCCGCGGCGCCGGTGGCGGACGAGCTCGCCACGGTTCTCCCCTTCTTGTTCGCCCCTCTCTTCATGGTGGTGAGCGGCGGCGAGTGCATGGCTGGAGCTTGGGCAAAATAGCAATGGCGGAAGCGCAGGGAAGAAGAAGAAGCGCAGGCAGCAGCGGCGGGGGAAAATGGAAGTAAAAGAATAATTACCCCACCGCTCTCCTATTTGTGCAAACTGGTGGCCGATCTCAGCCGTTGCTTCCACATCGTGCGCCACGGCGCACATCCAGCCCTACACGTGGCGCTCCTGGAGAGTAACCGTCGCAGGCCACGCCGCCTACTACGCATGAGAAACGAGGAGGCTATCATCACGTCCAGAAATTTTTGCACCGTGCGGTCAAATCAAGTCAAAACGATGCTCCGCATGGTCAACACTGACAACCGGGACCACAGCGTCAAGTACCGTCGATTGCCAGACATCGCAGACAGCAAAAATGCGTCATCCATGACGTCATCAATTTATAAAGCGGCATAAAAGGTACTCGAGTCCATATCATGTCGACTCTAAGGACAACATGAGACCCATACACGTGGTTATTCGACTGCTTCACGGCCCGAAGCATTCAACTCCCATCGGGAGCGTATCAAAATTTTGTCGACCGCTGCAAAGTTATAAAGTTTTGATATTATCCTCAACTGCAAACAATAAAGACAATCTCGGGGGCTACTCCCATCGGGAGCGCTGGCGCGCACCCAATAGAATACAGACAAGGGCATCGAGTTACATATTACGCAGTCAAAGCTTACTCGACTCAGCTACTTAGCTCCATGCATAAGGCAAAAAACCACATTCATAATCTCACCGAGTTGCGTCCGCCGCATATAACCCTTAGATGCTACACGCATGGTGCATAGGTAAGACCCGCCGATCCGTCGAGCCGGCCGGGGCCCGCACATACTTCGTTTGTCCTGAAACTTTCCATGTCAATAGACATGAAGAAAATCCTGATGGGCGCGTTGGGTAATCATGCTGCAGGTCAACTCTATAAGACCTCCACGGCCTGAGTCGAATCTGACCAGCCCTTTCCGGGTTCGAGTCCGGGGACTCGAATTTGAAGTAGGCTAGTAAGGTTTTTCTCAAGCGCAGTTAACTGGTCCCGATCCGTCGAGTGTACCGGGCCTACTATGCCACCATCCCTGAGACCTGTCAGATAGACAACAAAATATACGCAGAGCATCAGTCGACGTATTACCAACTCCGCAAGCACAATCGATACAATATCGACTCACATCTATGCAACAAAACAAGCAAAATACTGGTCGATGCATTACCGATCTAACAATCATGGCAAAGCAAGCAAATTACGACGTGCACTCACAGAGGAGTCCCTGCCGAATCTTCGAGTCGACCAAGCACTCGGGGGCTACTGATGTGGGCCTACCCTTCGGGTGCCCCACCATGAGGACACCTGGTGCACGTATAAGCTAAGACCCAGCAGCAAGCCTGCCAGAAGACCACGGCCAAGGCCCATGAAGGGGGCCCAGCAAGGCAAAGTACGCTCCAAGGCAAGCGAAGCCTAGGTCGGTAGAGACCTACCTTACCTGTAAACCTGATCGGATGCGAACTCCCAAGACCCAGCCTCCTATATAAAGGCTAGAAGGGCCGACGATCTAGGTCACACAATACTCATACCACCAAAACCCTAGCAAGATCGACATCTCACCGGGACGTCATTGTAGCTCCATTGTATACCTCATACATCAATAACCAGAGAAGCAGGAAGTAAGGTATTACCCTCCGGGGGCCTGAACCTGGGTAAATCCTTGCTTGTCAGCCGTCGATACTACCAGCGCTACCAAATCTCTCTCCCCAATCTCAACCCTAGGTACCGAACCATGGGATTTGTCGTGGTACCCCCACGTCAGTCTGGATGCGGCCGAGGCAGGCGTCGGGCGTCGCGGGGCACCGGTGTCGCTATGGGCCCCGATCTGGGCGCCGCAACAGGAGGTTGCGGGCTCGCGCGGGCCAGATGGGCCCGTGTCATGCCGGGCGGGCCGCGGAAGATGGAGCTTCGCGTCGGTCCCCAGCGGCGCGCACGTTGGTGCCTCCTGCGGCTAGATGCGTTGGGGCCAGGATGCCGGGGCGGCGGCCCCGGAACAGCTGCGTCAATTGTGGCTCCGGTCAGTCGAACTTGTCGCGGTGGGAGGTGCCGCGGCCAGGCGCATTCTTCCCGGATTTGGTGGTCGCCGGCGAGGTCTTTGTGGCTCACTGCTCCGACTCATGTGGCGTGGGCTTCCTGGGAGCTCCGTAGGGTGCCAATGTTCGAGGCGAAAGCCTCGCACTGGCCTTGTGCTAGTGCCGAAAATGGCGGCGTCTTCAAGCGCCGCTCTCCTTCTTGAAGGCATTGTCAAGGAATCCAGCCCCTCCCACACCATAAAGGCCAAGGTATCCTCGGGTGAAAACCCAAACTCCATTAGAGTGGGCGGTGACGGCGACCACGTCGATTTCTTCTTGGAGGCACCGCCTTGAGGGCCTTGTGCCTTGTGGGACTCTTAGTTGTTGTGCGACAAAGCTTCACCGGCAAGGTCAGAGGATGCCGGAGCGGCGGCTCCGGGCGGTGGATGTGCGCCGAGGCGGCGGCCTCGGAAAGCGATGCGCCCATGGCCCTATGAGGCAGGAACTGTGGTTGTGCGCGCTGCGGTGACAAAATGGTGTCACAAGGGTGGCTCTGTTTTGTGGCCTTTTGTTTTTATGCCTTTTTCTCTACATATTCTTTTCCGTTATACATTTGCCCAAGGGCTAACTTGTACATATTCTGCCTGCTATTAATCGAAAAGCCAGCAATTGCTGGATCTTTCAAAAAAAATCCAACTTCGTGTATACATAGTCTTACTTGCCGTGGTGTGGTTTTTATTCTCCATGGCAAATGAATGGTGGTTGCGCCATTCTCCCTGAGATAGTATGAAAAAGTGCTCTCTAGTTGACGAACATATATTCATATGCCTAGTTTTTAATGATAATTTGTCCATTATGTTGTGAAAATGGTGAGATTATAGTGCGCAATAGTTCAAAGGTACGATTGGTGTGACATGATTCATACTGTATAGTAGTATTGCAAATTAAACAATCACTTCCAAGTAAGTAATTACTGAAAAACCTGTTTACCCGCAAGAAAACATGTTGAATAGAATAATTTGGACGTGATCTGCATTTTTTCCCATCACTTGTCGTTAGGGATGTAAACGGATAGGATATTTCCTATACCACATACTCTAACACATTTTTCCATCGAATTTGGATTGGATCGGGTAATTACCGGTTACAGATTCGGAGGCGGATATTTGTAGTGGTGGATTCGGAACGGAAACGGAACGGACTCGGGGCGAAAATAAAATTAATCGGATCGATATGCGCGTAATTACGTTGTGTAACCATACAACAGAAAGTAATTATTCGATAACCTAGTAACCTAGAAAACTGTACTCTAGAATTTGTATAATGAACATGTAAGTGAGTTCTTTTCATAGAATAGTTACCGGTTGCAGATTCAGAGGTGGATATTGCTTTTTGTGATTTCCAACTCAGTTAACGATTTATCTTAGTCAATGTTATCCTCTATCAACATTTTCTCCTTTGCTGCCCAAATATCAGTACTATATGTGATTATGTTTCCTTCTCCTGGCCCATACAGTTTTTTGTACTACTCAGTTGCAGATGCAAGCAATACCTCTAGTCCCCTAAATCTGAAAGTCATCATCCTGCATAGTGTAATGTATTCTTTCATGGCCTCATTTTTTTCTTTTTTTGAGAACATCCACGTATATTCAACAAGATACCACGTACACAGTACACAGTACAGAAACAAAATACAGCACAACATACGTAGAGGCTACAGAAACAGAGCAAACCACAGCAGCTCTACCGGCGTCGACGACGAAGGCCGCCGTCCTTTTTTCTTGAACAAATTTCATGGCTCATCTGGACCATATAGGCCATTGAAACCCGATATACGAAAAAGTCTTGGCCATATTGACCTCATCCTGACCCATATTATGGCCCATGCTTGGCCGAGGGCAAGAGGTGCGACCACCTAGGGCCCAACTGAAATAGGGGCCCCTATATTGAACACATTACCTACAAGGCAGAGGGAAAAATAAAAAAGACCCATCTTTGATCTATCGCACAGCCAGCCTAGACATCATTGACCGAGTTCACCTCGGACCCTTGAAATTCTAGAGCCGGCCCTACATATTGATCTCCCGCTAGGCCGTTACCCTTAGTTTTATCCTCATCTTGGTCGATATTTGACAGGTGTTCAGCGAGGTATTCCTGAGAAACCCGATATGCGAAAAGTCTAATATGAGTTCGAGAGTACTAACGAATTATAATTCACTATGAGTAAATCACATAATTTCAATAGAATGTTATGTATTTTGGGTAATTGGGCAGATAGAACAATTACATGTTTAACACGTTCAGACATAGATTTTTTCACCAAATATGGAAGTACAATACCGTTGTATAGTACAGGAACAAAGTAGATCAAATGGAGCCAGAACTATTAATTCCGGCCTCTAAAAAATAACATGGACAGAAGCGGCCTGAATTTGGAAAATCAAATCACAAAGGCAAAATAACTTTTAACCGGAGCAGCAGATGGCAAACACCAAGAATGTCAGGTGCATTGGCTTATTAGCAGACGCCGTTGGTCTTCTTCTTGTCCGCGACGGCTCTCCTCCAGAGGGTGACCACCTCGCGCTGCCTCTCCAAGTCCTTGTCGTTCGGCGCAGCAGCGGGATCGCCGCCGCTGGGCAGCAGCAGCGAGGGCGCACCGCGTGAAGGGAGGGCGTCGAGCTCGTGCATCACCTTCTCGATGTCGATGACGACTCGCTCGGCGAAGGTGCGGCTGAAGTCTTCCCGGATGACGACGCGGAGCACGGTGACGTGCTGCGCGTCGGGCGGCATGGTGTAGGCCGGCACGATCCAGCCGAAGCGGCGCAGGAACTCAGAGATCTCGAACTCGTTGTGCCGGCTGCTGTCCTTGAGGGAGAAGGACACCAGCGGCACCCCGTTGTCCTTGGATACGATGTTGAACCGACCCGTGCGCTCTAGGCCCTCCTTCAGCACCATCGCGTTCTCCTGGCAGTTGTCCATGATGTTCTTGTACCCCTGCATTATTGCACACCACATACGGTTAATAATTCAGAGGAATGTACTCGCTAGTCAGAAACTAATGATCAGGCAAACCGATCAGTACCTCAAAACCAAGGCGGATCAGCTGGTAATATTGTGCGATAACCTGGCTGGAACCTGAAAGTGTGCACCAAACTCAAGCAGAATTAGCCAACCTGAAGAACAAGCATGCATCAAGATTAATGGAGGGAAATGACTGTACCCTTGGAGAAGTTGAGGGTGAAGGTGGGCTGGTCAGCGCCGAGGTAGTTGATGTGGAAGATGAGCTCCTCCGGCAGGTCCTCCTTGCTCCTCCAGATGCACCACCCGATCCCGGCGTACACCAGGCCGTACTTGTGCCCGCTCACGTTGATGCTCTTCACCAGCGGCAGCCGGAAGTCCCACTCCAGCTCCGGGTAGAGGAACGGCGCGATAAACCCGCCGCTCGCCGCGTCCACGTGGATCGGCGTGTCCCACCTGCACTTTCAGTCCAAAACCCCGTCAGAACTGAACGGGAAACATTTGTGCGCACCTCTAGGACGCATGATTAGTTTGATCGTTACCCTGTCTCCTCGTTCTTCTTGACGAGCAGGTCGTTGAGCGTCTTGACGTCCTCAAACTCGCCGTTGAGCGTCGAGCCGAGGATGGCAGCGACGCAGATGGTGTTCTCGTCGACCATCTCCACCGCCTTCTCGGGGTCCATGACATAGTACCCCTCGGTCAGCTTCACTTCCTTCAGCTCCACCTCGAAGTAGCGAGCGAACTTCTCCCAGCAAACCTGCATATTTTTTCCTCGATCCGGTTATACCGTTGGTAAAAACATAAAATTATGATTATGCACCATCCATCACACCGGCCTATAAAGATATTGTGATATATTACTTTTTTTTTGAGTAAAAGGACTGCGTGGTCTATGAAGTTGCCAAGAAGTAGCGTATTGGTCACAAACTGGGAAAACGCTAACTATTGGTCAGGAAGTTGCGGAGATCCGACACATTCGTCACTCCGTCACTCCCGCCGTGTAAAAGCTGACGTGGCACCGTTAGTTTTTGCAGAAATCCCCCTGAAGCTGAGCAAAAGTCCACCATGGCCCCCCACCGGTCCTTTGCCTCCTCTTCGTATAAATCCCCCTAGAAGCTCACCCTATAATCGAACAAATCCACTGTGTCACTCCCCATTCCCAAATCGAGCGAATCGAGCGGCGCCGGCGACCATTTGGTTTCTGAACATGTGAAATATGCAAATTTCGGCAGCATTTTTGCTGAAATTGAAAGCACATGTAGGTGTATTCAACATTACATTGGCAACAATATGAAAATTCATGCACGATCAAGTCAGGTTTGCAAAATGATATCAATTTGGTAGCATCATCTGTAACACATTACAGCAGTTTCCAAAAGAACTAGTTGCACATACACTTTCCAGTTCATGGATTTACATCAATTTTCATCAGATGGATAAGCAGGTGCAGTTTGGCTTGTGTTCAGCTCCGCGGACTGATATTCTTCGAGGTCAGGAACTTGAGCCTTGTGAGAAGTTCCTCCGGCTCCATCGCCAAATAGCAACCATTTTGCTCTTCCTCTACCTCTTCTCCCTGTGCCTCTTCCTGATGTTCTCCCTCTACCTCTTCATGATTTTCTCCCTCCTCTCCGTGACGCTGCTGCTTGTCCTGTTGCAGTATCTCTCCAGGTTTGCAATGCAGTTGTTGTTCTGCCAACAGGAGGGATTTGTTCCCTATTTTGAACTACAAATGCAGACTCAGGTAGTTCTTCCTGTTGATGGACTGCTGCCCTTGTTGGCACCTGTAAGTAAGAGTAGCACATGTGTCAATTTGTCCACAAATTGTGACAAATAAGTACCAGAAAGTGCAAACTTACATCATGTGTCAATTTGTACACAACTGTGCTCCTGAGCTGAGATGGATCATGGGCTTGAACAAGTTGTTTTGGGACGATTTGCTGAAAAAATGAATGGAAATTTTGTCAGCTTCAAGCAAATGCATGAATATCTCCATTCTTGTCAAATTCATGGAAATTCTTACCTCTAATATTGTTGGATCATCAATATCTCCATTCTCGTCAAATACAGTAGCTTTCTTTCTCATGTGGGCATATAGTTCATCAGCTTCTTGTTGCTCTCTTACTTTGCGACTAGGCTTTCGTTTTCTTTTTGATGTCCCTGCCTGATTTTGAGTGTGCTGCTCTGGCTCGGCTTCGACACCTTCTTGCTGCACAGGCTCGGCTTCGACACCTTCTTGCTGCACAGGATCGGCTTCGACACCTTCTTGCTGCACAGGCTCGGCTTCGACACCTTCTTGCTGCACAGGCCAGGCTTCCACACCTCCTTGCTCACTTAAAATGTCAGCCTTCAATTTTGAGCAATTTCTCCTTGTGTGGTTAGGGTCTCTACAGTAGCCACAATGCATCTTCACACCATGTTTGCTTAGTTTGGTCCCATCTGCTAATTCTTCAGGATTTTTTCTTCTACTCCTCTTTGGCCTTCCAATTTTCTTTTCATAAAATGGAGGCAAAATATCAGGTCCATTAGTTCGTTCCCATTCAGTTCTGTCTCTGACTGGATAGATGGTGCAATTATATGCTTGGACATATGTTTCTAACTTGTAGCAGCTAGCAACCATGGAGTCAGGTCGTATCCTCTCCTGTTTTAGACAAGACAGCACATGAGAACAGGGGATGCCAGTCAGCTGCCACATCCTGCAGGTACATGATCTTTTGGTCAGCTCCACAACGTATGATTTCTGATTGGACCACACCTCAAACACGCCCATTCCTTCCACAGGTGCTGGAGTTGCAAAACAGTTTGCAGCAAAATCTGTATTTTTCCTAACTTTCTGTCTAATCTTTGGGCATAAAGTGCCAACCCAATCCTCATTTGCTTCTCTCAACTTGTCATAAACTCTGTTCATTATTATGCACCTGATCTGTTCCCACATTGAAAGAATGCACAACTCCCTAGCATCAAGAATCATCCTACATCATAAATTGCACAAGTCACTGAAAATGCATGATGAACAATATATTCATGTCAGAATAGATTGAAAATGCAACTCACTTGTTCCAAACTTCACAGGCATTGTTCAGCAGCAGATCACACTTGCTAAAATCAGAGAAAAAGGCCCTGCACCATGTGTTTGGAGGGATCTGCTCCAAAAATTCATGGGCAGCAGGGCAATCAATTTTCAGTTTTTCCATGTTGCTCTCCCATTGAGGTACAGTAGTTGATCTAGCACATCTCCACAAATGATTTTTTAGGGTTTCACCCTTCCAACCATGCTGGTTCAAGTTGCTCCACAAATGGCGTACACAAAATCTATGCTCAGAGTCCACCCACACTTCCATCACAGCTTTTATTAGGCCCTACATGGTAACAAGCAGTTTACTGTCAGCAACAATGACTATCGCAAAATATAGTCAGCAACAATAACAAGCGAAATATTGAACTAGAAAACAGTAACAAGAAGCTAACCTTCTGCTTATCGCTCATGATTGTGAATGGTGAGGTATTTATCACATTTAAATCATTTTTCAAAGTGGTAAGAAACCACTTCCAACTGGAGTAGCACTCCACCTCGACAACTGCCATTGCTATAGGGAATATACCATCATTTCCATCAATGGCTACTGCTGTGAGAAGCTGGCCACCATATTTGGTTTTTATGTGAGTGCCTCGAAATTTGCATATTTCACATGTTCAGAAACCAAATGGTCGCCGGCGCCGCTCGATTCGCTCGATTTGGGAATGGGGAGTGACACAGTGGATTTGTTCGATTATAGGGTGAGCTTCTAGGGGAATTTATACGAAGAGGAGGCAAAGGACCGGTGGGGGGCCATGGTGGACTTTTGCTCAGCTTCAGGGGGATTTCTGCAAAAACTAACGGTGCCACGTCAGCTTTTACACGGCGGGAGTGACGGAGTGACGAATGTGTCGGATCTCCGCAACTTCCTGACCAATAGTTAGCGTTTTCCCAGTTTGTGACCAATACGCTACTTCTTGGCAACTTCATAGACCGCGCAGTCCTTTTACTCTTTTTTTTTAGAGTATTGTGATATATTACTTACTTGGACGTTTGCGCCGGTGACAATGTTGGGCTTGTCGCAGGGCTTTCCGGCCTCCTTCATCTTGTTCTGCCACCGTCTCTTGAAGGCCAGCCCAGCGAGCATAATGGCCTCCGACGACCCAACGGTGCCGACTCCCACCGCCGTTTCGGTTTCCCCAAGAGGAGCATTGAACAGATGCGCGATCATGTTCACGCATCGGTTCTGCAAAACACAAATTCAGGCGTAAGGTATATTCGATCAACGAATCATGCAATTTCTATTACTGCCCAAAACCAAACGAAGAGAACAGTGCAGAATATCTAGTTACTGTACACTTCAAAGTGCGTATTTTTTTCTAATAAAGGGCATCAAGACTTCAAAGTACGTTTGGAGCAAAGTACCAATCATTTGGCAGACAAGATAGTGGCGTGCAGAATGGTAGTACATACTACTGATATGCAGAAGTTTTTGGAAGTTGACAAAGTTTGATGTTACAAATTTCAGAAGATTATTCAAACTTTTGATTTTTAGTTTCTGAAGTTGTAGTTTTTAGCAACTTTAACAAGGATACAGTGATACACACAGAAGAATTGTTAAAAAGGAGAACAAAAAACCGTAGGTCATTTTTGTGTAGCCTAGAATTCTACGAATTTTACATTGAGATTTTGCACACAACTGGTAGAATTCAGCATTGTCAACACCTAATTTTTTTTTAAAAAGAGTTGAAACTTAAAAATGCCAATTTTAAGGTCTCCATTTGCACTTTCCGGTTCTCTAGTCCCCGCTGATCATAACCAAGTACGACTTATACACCTTATATATACGATAGCAAAAAGATTGTTTTGTAAATATCTTACGAACTGCTATGAAATTACAAACTCCTTCCTCTTCTTTCCTCCACATCATTAATAATTAGCTCCTCTAGGACACCAATTAGGGGTGCATACAAAAACATTTTTGGTTTACGTCGAGACCTAACCTCCCCATGGCTAAGAGCGGCTAGCTAGGTGGCTTTAATTAGTATCACGATAGGGCGGACAGGGACAGCTTGGTACCCTCTGATCGATCGTTGTTTGTTGTTATTGACCCGATGTTAGCCAGTCTCGTTGCCTCTCATTGGGTAATTTGTTGACAACTATCACCATGTGAACCCAGAAGGCTTGTCCATCCTTAATTTCTTCTTCGCCCGTTCTCGGACAGGGACATGGATGTCTTTTTGGGCGGTGAAGCCGCCACACGTTACTATTTAGTACACTATTCAGGTTCACATGCCAAGAAGATGAGAGATAGACACACTGTCCAGGGGATTATTTTCGTTGGTCTTTTTGCAACTTGCAACATTCCAATGCTTTTCCCTTTTCTTCTCTTTTCAACGATTCTTCTAAAAAACCAATGATTAGTCTCTATTACTCTCTTTACGACCATGATGCATCGCTGCGAGTGGTAGGCTGCCGTAACAACTAAGCAATCAGTGATTCTAGACTGTAATGATAAGTCAACGAGTAGAGATTTCTTGCACCTGAGCTCCAGTGCTCACTACAGGAATGGCGCTATACGCCGATGGCTTTTTGTCGGGACCGTCGGTGTAGACCCCGCCGCGGCCAGCCCGTCTTGGTGGCCCTCGGCGTACCTATTGCAATCGGCGTAGAGACGCTACGCCGACGGCCACCCTCGGCGTATACTTTGCCGTCGGCATATATCTCGTGCAGGCCGTCGGCGTACGCGAGCCGTCGGCTTAGAGTCATATTGGGCTTTCTTAAATATTTATTTTTTATGTATATAGCTACGCCGACGGCTTTGCCGTCGGCATAGCTATTTTTTTTCTATTTCTCATTTAATATAGAATAATGCATATCTTTAAATCCGTAAATCAAAATTTAACAAATAAAATGTCTAAATCGATTAGAAAAATTAGAGCAATCCAAATATGACATCCATATCATCTTTTTCACCATGCATATGACTTTTTATAACATACTTTCGGTACTTGCTTAATTAAAAAGTCATTTTTGACACTTAAAAAATGAAAAATGATATTTATAAAAATATTTTGGAAATTGGTTTTGGCAACAATGTTTGCCATACCAAGACACACCTATGTGCCATAAAGTCCTAATACTTGAGGATTATCCATCAAATATGTACTACTCTTTGTGACAATATCATAGGTGCCTTTTTGCAACATATTTTTGGTACTTGCTTCATAAAAAAAGTTATTTTTGGCACTTAAAAAATAAAAAATGATATTTATAAAAATAATTTGGAAATTGTTTTTGCCAACAATGTTTGCCATACCAAGGCACACCTATGTGTCAAATATGGACACATTATCACAAACTATGGCACAGGGATGGCCATAATTTGGTCATTTGGTGCGAAACCTATACATGTCTATAGATTATAGACCTTGTTATGAAGATTTTTTTTTTGAAATGTTTGTCAAAACTCAAGTTTATCATTTTTGCTAGCAACTAGTACACATAAAAGGACTCCATGTCAAAGGATTTTATTTTTTGAGTATTTTCTCAATTTCTTTTATGTTGTTGTAAAAATGGTCAAAATGGCCGCCGTGCCTATTCATTGAAAGGGGTCACATTTATAAAATTATCAACATTTCTGTGATGCACAAGATGATATGGATGTCATATTTGAATTTCTCTCATTTTTCTAATCGATTTAGACATTTTATTTGTCAAATTTCGATTTATGGATTTAAAGATATGAATTATTCCATGTTAAACGTAAAAAGGAAAATAAAGTAAAATTTATTTTATTGTTATTTATTCAAAATATACTATTACATAATCATTGTCAATTATTCAAACAAATTTTTAAAATTTAAACAATGAAAAAGTATAACATCATAACCGAGTGGTTAATATGATTGATAGGATATTAATATTAGTAAGTTCTAACTTCTCATTTGGCGGCTAATCTGGAAGGAACTCAAAAGTTAAGCGTGTTTAGGCTGGAGCAATTTGATGATGGGTGACCGAACGAGAAGTTTGACCAGGGTAAGTACTTTGATCAATGATTAAGTGTGTAATTAGAGATTAAAATATGTGACTAAGTGGGAAATTTCGAAATAGAAATAAAATAGATTTAAAAAGTTCAAAAAAAAGTTTTAAAAAATTGAATTTAAAAAAAAAAATCAAAAAGCTAAAAAAAACTGAAAAACATATGCCGACGGCTGCATAGCCTACGCCGATGTCAATCGATACGCCGACGGCCAAACGGGCTGACCCGAGGGCGTATAACGCCGAGAGCCATACGCCGACGGCTGCCGTCGGCGTATACATATGCCGAGGGCAATCCTGCCTATGCTGACGGCTTCTGGCCGTCGGCGTATAGCGCCATTCCTGTAGTGGCTCTGCTAGTTTTAAAAATTCAAAAAAATTATTTAAAGTTTCAAATAAATCTAAAAAAATAATGCATGTTCTCAATGTTGTATTCGATAGACGTGCAAAATGACAATGCAAAATACTTTATATTTTGACCTACACAAAAATGACAAATTTATAGATCTTATTATAGTTAACAATGTATAGTTTCAAATCTCACCATTTTGTTATTTTGTGTAGACTATAATATAAAGAATTTTGCATTGATATTTTACACGCTTCTAGTATACGCCTTTGAGAACATGCATGAATGTTTTTAGAATTTTTTAAAATTTATAAATATATTTTTCGAATTTTTTAATGTGGCAGGAGCACTGGAGCTCGGGTGTAGAAACCACTTTCCCTAAGTCAACAATGGTTCTAACTTTTAGTTTTGAGTATCAAAAGGAGTTCTGGATGACTGGATGAGTATATTCTGCTATTTTATTAATTCATCTCTTTTAGACGCGGCCCTAAGGAATATTCGAAAACTGTGGGGAGGGAATAGTACTCGTATAATAATTGTTGGTAGGGAGAGGCAAGATACGAACGTTCGCATGTGATGGCTTTGCTTTGACCGATACTCAGACCATTTTGTAACATTCTACTTGGATGGCAGAAAGTCAAGTATTACTCCGTACTAGTTTTAAGCTTCTATGACAGATCAGGCCAAGTGGACCAATGAAAATCCATTTAATTGAACCTATCTTATTCTAGGCTATCGTCGAAACGAGCCAATCAAAATTTCAAAACTATAACTCGATCGCTGTCTGTCGTAGGCAGAAAAGCAATGTGATCTCGATCGAAAGCAAATCAAGCGCGCGAGCAAGACCGGGGATTAAACGGAACGCTAACGGGAATGAAAATTGTTACTACCAGGAGAGTAAACGACTGAACTGATCTGACGGAAACACTGTGGAAGTATACCTGGAGCTCGGTGGTGACGGGGTACTCGTCCATGTCAACATAGTTCTTGTTGACGGAGTCCATCATGAGCTTGTTGCACTCGGGCTCCATCCAGGTGGTGACGAAGGAGGCGAGGTTCAGGCGCGGGTTGCCGTCCAGCATCAGCTCGTCGTTGATGATCTGGTACGCCGCCTCCTTGGGGATCGAGTTGTCCGGCATCCGGTACCTGGTTAAACCATACCAAATTCAAGCATCCGTCGTCCACCCATGAATCCATCTTCGTGTCAGCCATGGTCGAGGAACGCACCTGGGCAGGGAGGCGCGGACGTAGCGGGAGGCGAAGGTGCAGTGAACCGAGTCATCGGAGCCCACGGAGGCGGCGTGGGAGAGCACCATCTCGCCGGCGGGGATGGATGGCTAGCTGATCCGGCCGGGGCGGCGGTAGGACAGCCTAATTAAGCCTGTGTGTGCTGGGAAAGGGAGGAGATCGGTCACCGCGGTCGTCTCGTCTCTGCGATAAAGCCAGTAATCAAGGAGTGCCTATTTTATAGGGCAGGACAGGAAGCCGCGCGCCGTGGTGGCCGGTCACACAAAAATACGGAGTAGTTTTTTTTACCAAAAATGATCCCTGTACTAAACTAATGACATATCTGGCACCTCCATGAAACTATAATCAAATCTGACCGCTTGGTTCAGCACTAATGAGAATGGAGCTGACGTTGTAGCTCGGCGCAGCGAAAACCACCACAAACATACCTTGGAGCCGACCTAGGTCGGCGCCAAACTCCATGGCGCCAAACCTTTGGTTCGCCTAGATGTCAAAATATGTTGGCGCCGAGCTGCACAACATCGGCTGCATACTCGTTGGTGTCCAACTGAGTGGACATATTTGTAAATAGTTTTGCAGAGGGGACAGCTACGTCATTAGTTTTTCCCAGTGAACATTTTTGACAAAAAAAATACACGAAAATAGGGGAATTTATACGCGAGTGGGGATGCTACAGCATGTATGTACATGTGATGCAGGTGTGTACATTCTGTGCTCCCGTTCGCCATTGTCCTTGTCTTCTTCTTTGCTTTTTGGCAGTATTAGCATTCGTGTTTTAATTTGATTGATCAAAATCGCTGGTATTCGTCTCTTAGCTTAGCTTAGCTTTGATTTGATCTGATTTTTCCCTCGTCGCATCTCTTTGATGCTAATTACTCGTCGCGCTCTGGTGTCGGAGAAACTTCGCGCTTGGATCGGTCGCTTGCCGTCTATTGATTCCTTTGTGCTTCCATACACCCCTAAATCTCACAATCACATAACCGTACCGTGCAGTTTTTTTTTAGCCAACTTAGTTCGGCTGGAAAATATCAAGCCGAGCCGAGCCAACTATTTTTCTAAGCCAATTCGAGACGTCGAACTGAACAAATACTGCGCGCGAAAAATAATCTGCAGGAGGCAGGAATCGAACCTGCGACCTCAAGCAACGCGCCAGGGCAGTGCAGCTAGGATAGCCACCTGGTACGACGCTGGTTTGTGACATACAAGTAGACTGTTTCTATTAATCCAATGCGGCTGGATAACCATTTGGTGTAAGGCTGGTTTGTGTCATAGAAGTAGACGTAGAGATTAAATACATAGCGTTTGCTCACAGACTATTAATATTACTGCACCATTCTATTTTTTAAAAAAAATCAGCAAGTGAACCGAGTGAACCGGAGGTTTAACTGATGAACCACGAACCGAGACCCTCACCGATTCGGTTGCCGGTCTAGTTTTTAAACTATGTTCAGACTACGGACAGTACGCGATGGCGACAAAGATTTCAACCGTTTTTTACTCTTAAATTGAGCATCAAATCATTCAAAATTAATTCTAGAAAATTACCAACATGAATATGAAATATAGATAAACTCATTTTCATGAAAAACTTGATAATTATAGCAAGTGTTTCGACCTGCTCGTCATGACCTATTATTTTTTCCTAGTATAGTATGACAAAATTACGCACACGTACTTTTATTTGTGACAAGCTTGATGTTGGCGTTGCACAATGGTTTTGGTCGGATGTGTCTTAATTTGTATATTCTCCACGCCGCGACGGAAAAGATTTGAGTGACTTTCGCCAGTGGCGGTTCCAGAACTTCAAATATGTGATGTCATTTTAAAACTGTGATGTCAAATACATGTAGTTTTACTAATTTATATTTTTTTCTTCATGTTTTATGTTTCTATACAAAGAATTTACGACAAAGTTGTATGGTCATTTGACCACACAGCTCCTACTGACCGTACCAACACACGGGCATTATACTAGGAGTGTTAGGGTGGGAAAATATATATCCCAAAGTTTGTAGGGGCACACCTATCTCGCCAGAAGAGTTGCATGTGGGTCCACACATGTTCCGAAGGTAGTAAGAGTAGACCTGGCAGGCTAGATAGTAGTGTTGCATGTGATTCTACCTGTCCCAAAGATGGTAGGGGTAGACGTGTGTGGGTCCACATGTCCCAATCGTGCTACGGTAGACCGATCGGACGTGATAGGAGTGTTTTCATATGAGTACACATGCTTAAAAGATGATAGATGTATAACTAGATGGCTAGGAGTGTTGCGGTGGGATGACATATATCCCAAAGGTTGTAGGGGCAGACCTATCTCGCAAGGAGATTTGCATGTTGGTCCACACATGTCTCGAAGGTGGTAAGAGTAGACCTACCAGGCCAGATAGGAGTGTTGCATGTGGGTCTACATGTCCCAAAGGTGGTAAGGGTAGACGTGTGTGGGTCCACATGTCCCAAGGGTGCTAAGGGTAGACCAAACTGGCATGATAGAAGTGTTTTCATGTGGGTCCACATGCCCAAAAGGTAATAAATGTATACCTAAATGGCTAGAAGTGTTGTGGTGGGACGACATATATCCAAAAGGTTTTAGGGGTAGACCTATCTCGTAAGGAGAGTTGCATGTGAGTCCACACATGTCTCGAAAGTGGTAAGAGTAGACCTAGCAGGTCATATAGGTGTGTTCCATGTGGGTCCACATGTTTCAAAGGTGGCATGGGTAGACGTGTGTGGGTCCACATGTCCCAAGGGTGCTAACTTTAGACCAAGCCGGCGAGATAGGAGTGTTTTCATGTGGGTCCACATGACCAAAAGATAATAGAAGTATACCTAGATGGCTAGCAGTGTTGTGGTGGGACGACATATATCCCAAAGGTTGTAGGGGCAGACCTATCTTGTCAGGAGATTTGCATGTGAGTCCACATATGTCCTGAATGTGGTAAGGGTAGACCTAGCGGGTCAAATAGGAGTGTTGCTTGTGGGCCCACATGTCCCAAAGGTGGCAGGGGTAGACGTGTGTGGGTCCATATGTCCCAAGGGTGCTAACGGTAGACCAAGCGGGCGTGATAGGAGTGTTTTCTTGTGGGTCCACATGACCAAAAGATGATAGATGTATATCTAGATGGCTAGGAGTGTTGGGGTGAGACGACATATAACCCAAAAGTTATAGAGGCAGAACTATCTCGCAGGGAGAGTTGCATATGGGTCCACATATGTCACGAAGGTTGTAAGGATCACTAGTAGAAAAAAGCCTACCGCGGACGTTTTGCGCTACCGCTGGTGAACAGGGGCCCGCCAGCGATACATACGCCAGTGGTAGTTGGTACCGCTGGCGACAGCGTCGTCCGCCAGCGGTATCACACTTACTGCTTGGTGGCCATTTTGACCGTTTTTCAAAAAAAAAGTGAAAAACTCTCAAAAAAATATATCCTCTTGCATAGTCCTTTTTATGTGTACTAGTTGCTATGAAAAATGGTAAACTTGATTTTTGACAAATCGTTCAAAAACAGTCTGCACAAAAAGGTCTATCATGTATAAACATCTATAATTTTCAAGCCAAATGACCAAGTTATGGCAATTCCCACGGCATAGTTTGAGATAAAGTTCTCATATTCGACAAATAGGTGTATCTTGGTATAGGAAGCAATGGTTCTGAAGGGTGTTTTCAAATTATTTTTATAAATATCATTTGTCTTTTTCTAAATGGCAAAAATGACTTTTTATTTGTGAACCAAGTACATAAAATATGGTGCAAAATGGCACTCATCTAATTCTCAAAAAGATTAGTCCACATTTTATGTATAATCCCCAAGTATTAGGAATTTTCTTAATTTCTATCTAATTTTGCCTAGTTAAATGAGTTTATGTTGATTTTCTGAAATTAATGTATACCTACCACCTTTGGCATATGTGGACCCATATACAACACTCTTAACCATCCATCTGTATATATATCACCTTTAGGACATGTGGACCCACATGCAACACTCCTAGCAAGATAGTTGTGCATCTACCTCAATTTGGACATGTGCACCCACATAAAACTATCCTAGCCAGCTAGGTTTACCCCTACCACCCTTAGTTGCATGTGGACACTTGACAACTATGTCTACCCCTACCACCATTGATACATGTGGACCCAGATGCAGCAGCACTTCCGGACTCCAGCTACACATCTATCATAACTGGGGCATGTGGACCCATATGCAACACTCTCAGCCATCTAGGTCCACTCCTACAACCTTCGGGATATGTGGACCCATGTGCAACACTCTTAGCTAGCTAGGTCAGTAGACATGGATGGCTATGGGTGAATAGAGACCTCACTAGGTAGGGGTGGTGCACGTGGGTCCATATGTCATAAAGGTTTTAGGTGTGTATCTAGATGGTTAGGAGTGTTGAAATTGGGTCCACATGTATCAAATGGTCTAGGGGCAGACCTAGTTGTTTTGAGGTGTTCCATGTGTGTACACATGTATGAAAGGTGGTAGGTCTATCACCTTTGACATATGTGGACCCATATACATCACTCTTAACCATCCATTTATACATATATCACGTCTAGAACATGTGGACCCACATACAACACTTCTAGCCAGCTAGTTGTGCATCTACACCATTTTGGACATGTAGCTAGGTTTCCCCCTACCACCCTTGGTTGCATGTGGATCCTTGACAGCTATGTCTACCCCTACCACCATTGGGACATATGAACCCACATGCAGCAGCACTTTTGGCCATCTAGCTACACATATATCATCACTTGGCATGTGGACCCTTGACAGCTATGTCTACCCCTACATAGGAATATTATGATGAAGTCCAAATTTTTGAGTGGTTCTGACGCATACTACCATGTATTCTTGATGAACCTTGCTGATTTTTCTGTCTTGTGTCCTCCCCTTAGACTGGCAAGAAAATGGGTAGACCAATTGACTTTGCTCGTTGAAATTGGGTCCACATGTACCAAAGGGTCTAGGGGCAGACGTGTGTGGGTCCACATGTCCCAATCGTGCTAAGGGTAGACCGATCGGACGTGATAGGAGTGTTTTCATATGGGTACACATGCTTAAAAGATGATAGATGTATAACTAGGTGGATAGGAGTGCTGCGGTGGGATGACATATATCCCAAAGGTTGTAGGGGCAGACCTATCTCGCAAGGAGAGTTGCATGTTGGTCCACACATGTCTCGAAGGTGGTAAGAGTAGACCTACCAGACCAGATAGGAGTGTTGCATGTGGGTCTACATGTCCCAAAGGTGGTAGGGGTAGACGTGTGTGGGTCCACATGTCCCAAAGGTGCTAAGGGTAGACCAAACTGGCATGATAGAAGTGTTTTCATGTGGGTCCACATGCCCCAAAGGTAATAAATGTATACCTAAATGGCTAGGAGTGTTGTGGTGGGACGACATATATCCAAAAGGTTGTAGGGGTAGACCTATCTCGTAAGGAGAGTTGCATGTGAGTCCCCACATGTCTCGAAAGTGGTAAGGGTAGACCTAGCAGGTCATATAGGTGTGTTGCATGTGGGTCCACATGTTTCAAAGCTGGCAGGGGTAGACGTGTGTGGGTCCACATGTCCCAAGGATGCTAACTTTAGACCAAGCCGGTGAGATAGGAGTGTTTTCATGTGGGTCCACATGACCAAAAGATAATAAAAGTATACCTAGATGGCTAGTAGTGTTGTGGTGGGACGACATATATCCTAAAGGTTGTAGGGGCAGACCTATCTTGTAAGGAGAGTTGCATGTGAGTCCACATATGTCCTGAATGTGGTAAGGGTAGACCTAGCGTGTCAGATAGGAGTGTTGCTTATAAGTGGCTCCGTTCTGACTCTATTTGGCATTTATTTCTGATCCAATGACTTTTTTGAATTTATCGAAATGAACACAATTTTCTCTGGGCTAGATAGATCAAATTAGGCATGGATGCAATGTTTTGTTGCATTTTGGCAATATTTCGACACCTTCATAATTTTTCAATATAGAAATGATGCAAACAATAGCAAACTAGTAATTTTGTGAATTTGGAGCTTGGATAGTGTCTCGTCAATTTCACTTCACACAACCATTGGAATATTATGATCACTCCTAAATTTTTACAAGTGGTCCCGACGCATACTATCACAGATTATTGACAAACCCTGATGATATGTATGACATGCGTCATCTACTTCTTGGGACCGGCGTCGAATGGGGTAGACCAATTGGGTTTGCTTTACTTATAAGAGTTTAAGGGTTGGCCATACAAACACGTTAGAGTCTGAATTGGAGTCTGAGTTATCACAAGATACGTTGCACGTGGCAGAATATTGTTTTTTGACGCATATGTGAGTACAAAATAAATAATATGTTGGACTTGTTAAAAAATAAAAGTGCTTGTTAGGGATGACTAATTTGGTCATACTATATTAGGAAAAAATAATGAAGGGTTATTTTGACTTCCGCCGCACGCATCTTGCTCCGCATCCAGCATCCTGACGCAGACACCAGTAACACCGCACAGTACAGTTTTAAAACCGGACCGGTCATCAAAGCAGTCAGGCTACTGGTTCAACGGTTCACTGGTCCGACCGCTGGTTCGTCCGGTTCGATTGCTGAACCGGTAACTACGAAATTATATTAATTTTAGTAGTTAAATGATGAAATATAGGACAAAATGGCTATCTTCCATTTATTATACGGAAACGTAGTATTGCCCTGGTGGTTACCTCGCCTTGAAAAGGTCAAGGCAGGCCCCCGAGGGCGACCAGAGTTCGAATCTCCTTCCTTGCTAATTAAATTTTATTCTCTGAAATTTTCCATCTAAAATTCAGTTAATGTATCCTACTCGGATTATGTATGCTCTGATTCTACTCATAGCATGTTCGGAGGCGTAGCTTAGTGGCTGTGCTCCCTTGTCTTTGCCTGGGAGACCCAGGATCGAATCCTGGTGGCCACATATTCCCATATTTTTGGTATTTTCTAGACTTCCTTGGGGGCTCACGATCCGGCTTGGCTCAACTCAGTTCCAGGCTTCTTGGCTCGGCTCAGATTCAGGATTCTTGGCTCGGCTCAGATCAATCCTGGCCATCCTTGTGTTTCTGCTCGTGATAACCTTTCGCCGTTGGGGGTGTATGGAAGCACAAGCCTTTTTGTAAAAAGGCAGGAAAAGGGGGCCTGGGGTTCCATGATTCCGGGGGAAGAATGTGCACTAGTGGTAGATAGTATCGATGGACAACTAGGCGCAATTATTAAGATAATCTTTTTGAGATCCTGCCCGTAATTTAATTTTTTTTTGTAATAGAAATAATTTAGGCTGTGTGGGCTCCTTTTTGGAACTTGATGAACTATTATACTTTGGAGCCTAATGCTCCATCACAGTTTACACGTTTCGTAAAGCAATATACTACTCCGTACGTACTAATCATGCAGGTACATGCACATCTCCATGTGTATGCAGGCGAGTTTTGCATCATGATTCGTGTATGGAACTGGATTAATATTCGTCACCCGATCTCGTGTGTTCATACCCGATGCATGTTAGCGAGCCGGCTGTCGGTGGCTCCGTGTTGGTGGTAAGTGAATGAAACTTTGCAATTGCAACTAGGCCTAACCGCCTACGTAAGCATGTACGTATTGGCCTTTGGACCGCTCCATCCTTGCGACGCACTCAAAGCTTGGCTGTCTATTTTTTTCCCCGGCTGCACAAAGTCGCGCCCCGGATGGCTAGCTCCCCGGCCGACCGTGAGAAAAGTCGAAAACAACAGCTCACACCCAGTCACCCGGCCGGCGCGCCGTCGCCTCCGGCCCGGAATAGTTTTCCGGGGCATCGGCCATCGTGTGTTCGTGGACGCTGCTGCGGTGGCCGGTTGGGCTTGGCCGCCTGCAAGAGGCCAAGACGTCGTGCGCTCTGCTCTGGACGCTGCCGTATAAAACTCGGAGTGAAATGCATCTCTGGTCCCTGAACTTGTCGTCCATGTCTAAAACAGTCCCTGAACTCAGAAAACGCACCAATACGGTCCCTAATGTTGTTTTGTATGTCCACGTACGATCCAGCTTACGATTCCCCGTGTATTGCTGACGTGTCAATGGTTTGGGTCCACCGCTTCAGCACGAAATCCCCTAAATCAAATAGCTTCGTCGTTCCCCACCTTGAGAAGCATAATCGAGCCATTGCCTACTCCCCAGCGGAGACACGAAGGTGACCCTACGCCCCAGCGGCGACGCGAAGGTGACTGACAGCAACTGCTAGAGCTCGTCAGCATCGTCCCATTCGTCATATTATAGCTCACAATCCCCGGAAGTTCCCGGATACGGCAGATGAGGATGCCACCCTGTAGTCGCACTTGCCGAGCCGCTCGCGCGCGGCAATCAGGAGTGTGGCGGCGTAGAGGTAGGCGACGCAGTTGACCTGCGAGTGGTCGAGCGGCATAGGAGACGCCGTCCGGGACTCCGGGGTGGCGCGGATGGCCGTGCATGTCGTCACCGAGCCCAGGACTTTGTACGGTGGCGGCCGCGTCTGCTTTGGGGGCGTTCCAGGAGGACGCGCGAGGATGGATCCCACGCCAGCGTTGGCCAGTGTGCAGTGGTCGTCTCAAACGCCTAACCATCCACGTTGAAATGCACACGCCGGTCTGCACAAACAATGGGGGAGCCCCTGGCACGATGGCAGCGCCGGTGGACCCACTCTGGATTCTTCGGTACTGAGAAAGGCCAGCGTCGAGACTCGATTTCAGAGGCGAGGATCGACTCTACAGGCCCAATCGAGCGCCACATCAACCAAATACGGTGGTGAATAGTAATGAGGACCGTACGTGGACATACAGAACAACATTAGGGACCGTATTGATGCGTTTTCTTAGTTCAGGGGCTGTTCTAGACATGGGCGACAAGTTCATGGACTACAGGTGCATTTCACTCTAAAACTCGTGGCTTCTTTGGCTCAACAGCTCCCGGAATTGGCAGTTGGCACCGTCTCGGTGCAATCATCCCATCCACCTCTCGCGCTTTCGTGCACTTCTCCCCATGGCCCGACACGGCGAGACAGCGAGACCCGTCGGATGGGATGCTGGCAAAGCAACTCCTCACACACACCTCGCGATTATACGTACGTCGTCGCTTCTAAGTTTATCTTCCGTTGGCTTTGCTTATGGATTTCAGTTTCCGTGGCCTCCGTTTCACCATCGTTCGAATTTTTTGGCGCGGCTGAAATTCCATCCCACGGCTTTTGTTCCGCCACCGCCGCATTCCGCTGTCGATTCGAGCCGCCCCCATACCACCCTGCCCCATCGAAAATGACTCCCGTCGACCGCAGCTCGTTTCCCACCCCTGTGGAAGCTCCCGGCTGGTCATTCCCTTCCGCCACGATTTGATCGGAGCCACCGTCATGGATACGCCATGGAGCTCCGCGCGAGGCCCTGCATCGGTCAGAAGGGACCCTTGGGGTGTTCTTGCGCCGTGGATTCGCCGTCGCAGCCACTGCGGATTTGGAGCCGTTCATCGAGGCCGAGAAGCGGCCACGAATTGGGCCGTCGTTTAGCCCAAAGATGATTTTGTTTCTATGTTTGTTTAACATAGGATATACCTTTCTAGATGAGTTTGTCCATGAAACCATCGGTGCAATTTTATTTTCAACTCGTCGTCGTCGGATGATTCCGACATTGAAGACTTAGATTCATGACGACGATGTCGAGAACCTCATCTTGTGGATTTGGCATTGCGTTTTGTACTTCAGTGTTTGATTAATATTGATGTTATATTGAGATTTTGTTATCTGTAATCATAAATATGGGCTAAACTCCGAAAATCGTTTTGCGGTATCGCGCAAGTTCGGATGGCACAGATCTCGGAAAGTCGCACATCAAACTGAATTTTCTTGTCAGATGCTCAGTTTGAACTACTAGAAGGTGCGAATTCACTAGAAAAAAACCGACTTCTCGGAAGGTCACCGCGCGCACTCTCTCGTCTCGCAAAGTGTCACCTTCTCATTCCCTGTGCGCTATCGACCTGCTAAGTATCACCTTCTCCTATGCACGGTCCCCCGCGGTTGTCTGCATTTGCGCCAAGTGTCACAACGAGAATAAAAGTGCCATGAGTTTGAGAGACAAATGGATAGGGGGTGGGAGTACAATTTTTTCATTTTATTTTTCAAAACCGAAGTTTCAAAACAAAATATCTTAAAAACCGTTCCTTAACCCCGTCTTCAATTTTAAACTCCTCGCATCCAGATTTTCAGCACTATATCGCACATTGATAGCTTTGGACAAATATATCTTTTGTACTTCGAAGACTATTATAGTTGTACTTTGTACTTTGTGAGTTTTGTACCACATATTTTTTTGTAGTTCAACCTTAATGTTTTTGTACTTCGGGTTTTACTAAAAAAATTACTTCAACTTTCAGTGTTTTTATACTTCGTGTTTCAGTATTTTTGTACTTCAGTGTTTTGATATAGAATAGAGAAGTAATTTTTTTTCCTTTTTGAGATAGCAAAACTAATCTTTGGAAAGACCGGACTTCTTCTAACGGAGGCAGCAGTGCTTCGAAGAAATTTGAACGACGCTCACATACAACCTTAACCCTATTTCAGGGGGCTGATGCGAGCTGAGGCTTCTTCTCAATTTTTATTATCCCCAGTTGTCACTTCAGAATAGAGGATAATCCCCAATTCATTGTTAGTTTGTAAGTTTTGCTTAACTGTTGCTTCCTTTTAACTTTTAATAAGAATCTACAACATGACCTTTAATTAAGTATCGTTAAGTACGAACTTTGTCTTGGTGTAGTGCTATTAAGTACTCCCTATGTCCCAAAATAACTGTCTCAGATTTGCCCAAAAGTGGATGTAAGGACGAAGGGAGTTGCACGATTTTTCACATTGGTGTAATTTTTAAACAACCTTTAATTAAGTACCGTTAAGTACGACCTTTGTCTTAGAGTAATACGATTTTAACACTTGTGTAATTTTTGAACGATTGGCCACTCTCTGCCTCTCTGGTGTGATTCTTTAGGATCATTCCAACGGTTCATTTAGTTAAAATTATATATTTTTGCTCGTATTTATCCAATAATCTTTAACTGTTTCCGGTCTGAATCCGCTCAGTTTCTGATCCAAATCCGTAGTTCGACATAATCCATATTAGAATCTACATCCGGTCATTATCCGTTCAGCTCCAAATTCAATTAAAAATATGATAAAAATATAAAGAGAGTATTATCCAATACGTTTACGTCCCTGTGGAGCTACCGTAATGGCAAATGAACGGACCCAGTATCGCCACTACCAAACGCCAGGCGTCACCGCAGCAGCAGTGCAGTGCGGTGCAGCACCATCGATCGATCCGAGTCCCAGCCCAAGGCTGTACTAGCAGTGTAACGTTGTCCGCTTTGGTATATGGGCCATAAGCCCATAATGAGTGGCAGAAAAGAACCCGTCCCAGTTACGCTCGCGCGGTAGTGTTCTAAAAAAAACGTTACGCTCGCACGGGTACCGGTACATTTGAGTCGCAACCTGCTATTCGCGATTGGCCTGGCCTTATTAAAACCGATTTTTTTTATACTACCGAATTCGAGAGACCTGAGAGCCACGTTAAGCATCTGCTGGCTGGAAGAATTGGAAACCCTCGTTGATCTCGTTTGCCGCTCCTGGTACGTTTCCTGGAGCGACGTCATGTTCGGTTCGGGAGTGGATTTGGATAAGAAAGGATATTTCACTACTTGATTCATGGGGCCGTGCTCAACGAGAATTTAAGCAACACCTATGGTTTAGTGGACTGAAAAGGTGAAGGTTTGTCTACGGAAAAAGATTGAGACTGGACGTGAGGAATTCTATAGTAATACTCCCTCTGTCCCGTTCACGAAAGGATGTCTCAATCTAGGCCAAATTTGCATATCTCTCAACCTAGACCAAATTTGTATGTATCTAGATACATGTAAATTTGGGGTAGGTTGAGACATCTTTTTGTGAATGGAGGGGTACTAACATAAGCCTTGATTTACACCATATGTTGATATCAGCGGTTCTTCTTTCTCGTATGGTTTCTGTGGTATTTACTGACACAAAAGAAAACTGAAATACATACGGTGAGCAGAAATACTCGCTCACAAATAGGTCGAGCTCCCTTGCCCTCTTCGCTCTCTGTCGGTGCCTATTGAGAGTTGTCTATCGAGTCCCTCGGCCACCCCTATCCTTCGGGCTCTCCGACGCAGCTACCGACCGGCGAGAGAATGGAATAGAGGGTAGGCGTCCTTTGTACAGAGTAGGAGTAGGTGTAGAAGTTTTGACTGCCCAAATAAGACATTTGGAATGGCGATTTTGCATTATGGGAGGAGAATTTGACAAGCTACGAGAATGCAAAAAATCCCATACGAACAGCTTATTTTAAATAACCTCTTTAGATTGAAGGATTAAAAACACATGAATAAAGAAACATACGAATCCCACATGTTTGCATGTGCAAAACAGAGGATTTCAAAATAGAGTAAAACTGTAAACACAGTCAATTAGATAAAACATAGAAAAAATATAAGAAAGTTATCTCAATCCTATGCAATTGAGTCTACGAGGTTGTAGTGCATGTAAAATGAAAATTTGGAACGGAGCGTAAGTACAAAAATCGGGTCCTGGAGTAGTAGGGAGTACAAAGTATCGTTCTCTCCTCGTCCTCTCCCCCAACCACTCTGCTTCCTCCGATTCCTTCCCCAGACCGAACTCCCCTTCCCGGAGAATAACCGCAAGCAGAAACGGGTGTTCGTGCCGTGCCCTACACTGATTCTGGTTGGACTTTGGAGACCCTACATATCCAGATCTACAAGCTTCCGGTTTCCCGTCCCAACTACACATAACACACCCACCGTCCCAACTCATACCTGCCGTTCCAGCGAAACCACGATCGGACGAACGGGCCGGAGATTCGCCGCCCATCCATGGCCGAGGTGGTCAGCGCCGACGGCGAGTCCTCCCTGGAGCAGGATCTGCTCGCCAGACCCGAGGTGAGTTGATGCGTCGAATGCTCTTTTCTTATCCGTCGATTGATTAAGTAGTAGAGATTAGAAAGCATGTAACGCTCGGAGGCGCTGAGTTTGGAAGGAAATATTCCCCTTCTTGATGAATTGGTATCTCGATTCTAGTGTTCGACATGGCGGTTGATGAGAAGTCATGAGTTAGTAGAGGTTCAAATCGTGAGTTTAATTTTTTAAATCCATAATTTCCTACTGTATTGTATCATCATTATCGTTGTGTGAATTTCGCGAAGTATTGAAATACTTAAACCGGTACCCATGATGTTGCTCACCTTGTAGAGATTGTACGGGGTAGTCGACCTTATGCTTAGTTTTTCCGCTAACAGGCGAGGCGGCGATACTAGTACCAGTGTTCAGTCAAATTAATATACCTTGATGTTGTGGAAGCTGTCCCTCTCAGAAACATAGTTCTTTTTCCTGTTTTTGCCTACACCTCACCTCTCTGTGGGCTGTAGTCTTATTTGAATGCTTTCCCCTGTTTTGTACGCTCGCCTTAATCTATACTAAATCGGCAGAGCTCCTGCCTTTTACAGTAAAGTATGCATCCAAGTACCCTAGTTCCAACTTGTCAATATTTCTGTTCCTTTTTTGCCTGATTCGTACATACCTTGTGGGTATTAAACTCCTACTCCCTCCATTCAGAAAAGGATGACTTCTGTTTGTCCAAATACGGATGTATCTAGACATGTTACAAGTATAGATACATCCGTATTTGGACAAATGGAAGTCATCTTTTTCCGAACGGAGGGAGTAGATAGTATGGATAAAGGAAATCTAGTAATGTTGCCTTAGTTTTGCTAAGGCCGCTGATGGAGATATGAACACACAATACAATCGTACCACCGGTAATGCTACAGTAGTTTTTTTTTTCATATGAAGCCGAAAATTCACTCCTGATTTGGTCTCTCTTAATCAGTAAGCATAGAAAGACAGCAGTCCCTTACTCTTGGATTTGAGTGATTCTAGTGTATCTATGAATGCACATTGACCTATAACTAGTGTTAAAGCACTCGATTATCATTGCAGTATTTATTTGATGACATGGCACACTAAATACTCCCGGTTTCAGGAATCCAACCAACTTGTGTACACTGGAGATGGATCTGTTGACTTTTCCGGGAACCCTGTCGTGAAGGAGAAAACTGGTAGATGGAAGGCATGCCCATTCATCTTAGGTGATTTTGTGCAGCAGTACCCAAGCACAATTTTTTCTTTACATCCTCCATAGTTATAAGCGTAATTTGACTATCGTAAACAACCTATAGGTAATGAATGCTGCGAGCGGTTGGCCTATTATGGCATCTCGACAAACCTTGTCACTTACTTGACAAAAAAGCTGCATGATGGTAATGCCTCTGCTGCTAGAAACGTGACTACATGGCAGGGAACTTGCTATTTGACTCCCCTTATTGGAGCTATCCTGGCTGATGCATACTGGGGGAGGTATTGGACGATTGCAACGTTCTCCACAATATACTTTATTGTAAGTCATCTTTACAGAAGGTTACTGATATGTTGTGCCAGTGCTCGTATAGAATCCTTAAATTGGAGATACATGTATTCTATGAGTAGAAATCCTCATCCTCTGCAAGACAATTAGAGGATCGGCATTTGACTTGATATGGTGTATGCACTATGAAATTAGCTATGCATGTGATTCATCATTTTCACACTAGATATCCTGATGCACTTCTGAACTTGTGTTTGATTTATTATGAAAGGTGCATGTGAGTAGTATTCCTATAATTCTTGTGTATCAGCTTGGTCCATAGATGTTCATATCTGAACTGCTATACTCGATTCTGATATGATACCTTGACATCATGTCTTAATTGTAGGGGATGTCGGTACTGACTCTTTCAGCAACAGTGCCTATGCTCATTCCGCCATCCTGTGAAGGATCCCTTTGCCCAGCAGCCGATCCTTATCAATATACTGTCTTTTTTCTTGGTCTTTACCTGATTGCGCTTGGTACTGGTGGAATCAAGCCATGTGTCTCATCTTTTGGAGCTGATCAGTTTGATGATACAGATCCTGCGGAACGCATCCAGAAGGGGTCTTTCTTTAACTGGTTCTATTTTTCCATAAACATCGGTGCTCTCATATCAAGCAGTTTTCTGGTTTGGGTGCAAGACAACTTAGGATGGGGACTAGGCTTTGGCATTCCAACAGTTTTCATGGGGCTGGCCATTATAAGCTTCTTCTCTGGCACTTCGCTTTATCGATTCCAAAAGCCAGGTGGTAGTCCTATCACACGTGTTTGCCAGGTAGTTGCTGCCACTGTGCGCAAGTGGAATGTACATGTTCCAGAGGATAGCTCTCTCTTGTATGAGCTACCTGATGGGGTTTCAGCAATTGAAGGGAGTCGGCAGTTGGAGCACACTGATGAACTCAGGTGCGTCCTTTTACAAGCTACAGTTTCAACTTCAAAGTCCGGGAAAATATATGTTCTGGATTTATTAATTGCTGATTCTTTGAAGTTATTAACAATTAATTTTGATATGGTCCAACTTTAAAACTATGTTTACTTTCACTTTCTTATTCCAAAATTTGTGTGAAAGGTAATAGCCTAACTGGCATTTATTTCAGATGTCTCGACAAGGCAGCTACAATTGGTGATTTTGATGTCAAAGAAGATAGCTTCAACAACCCATGGAGAGTTTGCACTGTCACCCAGGTGGAAGAACTGAAGATATTGGTAAGGATGTTCCCTGTGTGGGCAACGACTATTGTGTTTTCTGCCGTCTATGCTCAGATTTCCACCATGTTTGTGGAACAAGGAATGGTGCTTGATCCAACAGTCGGCTCATTCAAAATTCCTCCAGCATCTCTATCCACGTTTGACGTGGTTAGTGTCATTATATGGGTTCCTATCTATGATAGCATCTTGGTCCCGATCGCTAGGAGGTTCACTGGCAACGAGAGGGGCTTTACGACGTTGCAGAGGATGGGCATTGGCTTGTTAATCTCCATCTTAGCAATGTCAGCAGCTGCAGTCCTTGAGATTCAAAGGTTGGCCATTGCCAGGGACGCACACTTGGTGGATCAAAACGTCCCAGTCCCATTGAGCATTTTGTGGCAAATTCCTCAATATTTCCTGGTTGGTGCCGCTGAGGTATTCACGTTCATCGGAGCACTCGAGTTCTTCTATGATCAGTCACCGGATGCCATGAGGAGCCTCTGCAGTGCGCTACAGCTCCTGACCACAGCGCTTGGGAACTACCTCAGCGCGTTCATCTTGACGATGGTTGCCTACTTCACGACAAGAGGAGGAAGTACTGGATGGATTCCTGACAACCTGAATGAAGGGCACCTTGATTACTTCTTCTGGCTGCTTGCGGGGCTCAGCTTTTTGAACTTTGCGGTATACTTCCTGTGCGCAAACAAATTCAAGAGCAAGAAAGCAGCTTGAGCCGTGAGCGCCAGGAATTCGATGGCGTCAACACAGCTCGCTTGAGTGTCAAGACTTTAGATGGGGTGTCATTGTGTCCATCACACTTAAAAATCTGTATATATATGCTTACCGGTACATGACCCCTGTGGAAGCACGATCCTCTTTGTATTTGAAGGCAATGTAATGTGGATCATCATGGATTTCTTTTCCTGTGTATATTTATGTGCATTACTTGAAGTTGACAAATACAGCCCATTACTGAGACCTCTAATTTCCTGTTCGCAATTATTTTTACGTTTTTTTTCTTAATATGTGTGTAGTCCAGGGTTGTTGTTGTGGTATGTCCCTCCTGACCTCCAGGAGCTCAGGGTCGTAATTTCAGGGGCTACCCTCTTGTTGGACAATATATTTTTTAAATATGTGTCGACCGGTATGTTCTGAACCTTTCAATTCAAGGCATTTCGAATATGCATCGATCAAGTTACAGACTGAACATGTCGCGTGATTGCGTTCTGTCATGGAGCACTGGGAGTCTGTATGATTTGAGCTGAAACGTTCTGTTATATGGGTTCCTGCCATGGGTCTCCCTGGTACTCCTTTCCTTTGCTGATGAACGAACAACTTGGTATAAGGAAAAAGGGCAAGGCAAGGTCAAGGGCGTCGCCCTCGAAACGTGGAGGGTTGCAGGACAGCACGTCGGGTGGGGGAGCGAGCTGCGGCACAATCGTGGGAGATCAGTTTGACCTGAATTTCTCTTCGATATGGCAGTTGACACCTTCATCATTTGACAATGTCCCCAACTCTGGCCAGAGCAAAATCATTCATTGTTCAGCAGATAGTACTACGTGCCTGTCAGGACGTGCATGAAGCTAGGGACACGACAGTAGCATCGATATGTTTGTGTGCAAAATCAAAATCAAAATCTCGTGTGGCAGCTTCCCACTCTGGAAGTCCCCCATACCGTTAAAAATCAAAATCTTCGTGTGGCAGCTTCTTAGGGACCGCCTCCCCTCAGGGGTGGAGGTTCGCAAGCGACAGGGGCCGGGTGATGGGCTCTGCCCCATGTGTGAGATCCCCGAGACGGGAACCCATATTCTTTTCACCCGCCCTGCTGCCAGGTTTTTATGGAACTTCGTCCACGAGGCGCTAGGGTCTGCTTGGCAGGCCTCAGACCTTGGCGAGTTCCTAAAAATCCAGGCGAACCGTACCGGGGAGAGACGACGCCTCTTCTGGTTGGTGTTTGCCGCGTTGATGTGGACCCTATGGACGATTCGCAATAAGATGGTGATCGAGCGGATTTTTCTCCGACGTGCTTCTGACTCGATGTTTAAACTTCTGGCTTTCTTGCAGCAGTGGCACCCGTTGTCTAGGCAGCGGGACAGGGAGCAGCTGAACGCCATGATCACTAGACTTGTGGAGACCGCTCGGCGCGTCTCCGCGTCTTCTTCCAGCTAGCGCCGGTGGGGCTTAGTTTTTTTTTTGTGTTCGCTCTCTTCTGTCTTTCTTGATGTATCTCTCGCACCCCCCCCCCCCCACACCCCACTTCTTTCTTGCTTTTCTCATGTGGACTTTACTTGTGCTGCGCCCCCAGCAAGCGACCTTTCCGCTCTTATGTTTGTAACTGTGTTTGGACTTGCTTGGCATGTTGTTTTATTTATAAAACGGGGCGAAAGCCTGTTTCGAGATATCTTTGTGTGCAACCCACCAGCACAGCAAGCCCAACATCAACTGTGCAGGCCGCACGTAGCCGACGATTGCAATCGGCCGCCGGGAATCGCGTCGATCAGTTCAAGTCGTCTTTCCCCTAACCACCACCACAGACCACTTTCTGCTCGCCCTCTCCATATATGATGATGATCGGTTCAATCTTGTCAGCTACTCGATCGGCAGTTGATATATTGTTCGCCGACTGACCAAGTTTTCTTCTGTCTAGCTCTAGCAAGCTCAACATCCAGACCGGCCTTCCAGTTGTTCTTGCTCAGGTTGCAGCTTGTGTTTCTTGCATTAAGGATGTGGTGCTGCGCCGGCGAGAAGGAGGAGCCGATCGTCCCGCTCTACCCGGCCACGCCGCCTCCGCGAGCACCAGGTTCTTAACCATAATCAACGTTCCTCTTAATTACTACCTCCTGGTCCTAAGATGCAATCTCATTATTTGCAGCTCAAGCGAGAGGGCCGAACGCGCCGAGGAACGGCGTGGGGCCGGCGAAGGTGCTGCCGATCGACGTGCCGGCGGTCACGCTGGCGGAGCTCAACCGCCTGACGGGCAACTTCGGCGCGCGGTCGCTGGTCGGGGAAGGCTCCTACGGCCGCGTGTACCGCGCCAAGCTTGCCACCGGCGAGACGGTCGCCGTCAAGATGTTCGACAACAGCGGCTCGGGGCAGCCGGAGGACGAGTTCTGCGCGCAGCTGTCGGTGGTGTCGCGGCTGAAGAGCGAGCACTTCACCCGGATGCTGGGCTACTGCCTGGAGCTGAACAACCGCATCGTGCTCTACGAGTTCGCCACCAACGGCTCCCTCTACGACATCCTGCACGGGAAGAAGGGCGTGCAGGGCGCCGAGCCCGGGCCGGCGCTGACGTGGAGCCAACGGGCCAGGGTGGCCGTCGGCGCCGCCAGGGGCCTCGAGTACCTGCACGAGAAGGTGCAGCCGTCGGTGATCCACCGCGACGTGCGATCAAGCAACGTGCTCGTCTTCGACGGCCACGACGGCAAGATCGCCGACTTCAACCTCACCAACCAGTCCCCCGACACCGCCGCCCGCCTCCACTCCACCAAGGTCCTCGGCACCTTCGGCTACCACGCGCCGGAGTACGCCATGACCGGGCAGCTCACGCAGAAGAGCGACGTGTACAGCTTCGGGGTGGTGCTCCTGGAGCTCCTCACCGGGAGGAAGCCCGTCGATCACACCATGCCCAAGGGCCAGCAGAGCCTCGTCACCTGGGTACGCACAACGTGGGCTCCATCTTGTTGAACTCTTATTCTATCCGATCGTGCATGCAACATTTCTCTCGTTTACTTGTCCCAAAATGAATGTTTGACATTGATCATGCAGGCCACTCCGAGATTGAGCGAGGACAAGGTCAAGCAGTGCATCGATCCCAAGCTGAACAACGACTACCCACCAAAAGCAGTGGCCAAGGTGAGTCAACTAGTCATTGGCTCGACTGAATCGCTTGCTGATCTTGTATCTGTTTTAACTGAATCTCCTCTGTTCAGCTCGCGGCGGTGGCGGCGCTGTGCGTGCAGTACGAAGCCGATTTCAGGCCCAACATGACCATTGTCGTCAAGGCTCTGCAGCCCCTTGTCAATGCCGCCCGTCCGGCAGCAGATCACTAGACAGAGAGAGCCATGTCAATGCCTTCCTCCTCCCCTTGGTTAATTGGGTTCATCATGCATTAACCGTGAAACGGTTGTCAGGCCGCTGCGGCTACAATGATCGGTCTATTTGACCTGACCAAATGTAACTACATGAGAGTATGCAAAGTGGGCGTTACTTGTTACTTGTAAACTAGTCCTGCCTCTTTTTTTTTTATTCTTATGTTCAGTGTTTGTAGTGAAAAGTATAGTTGTCTTTGGGTTTTTGAAACGAGGCAGAAACTATTGCCTTTTCATTGATATAGAAAAACAGAGTTGATCAATTTACATACCACCCGCCCCGAGGCGGCGCTTCAACGAGTCAACGACACACACACACATCTCAACGCAACACTAAGGAGGCAAACATCAACCGCCGATCCAGACATTAAGGCCGCCCCTTGGGCCGCGCACTACCCAGTCGATGACGAAAACGGACAACACCGACCATACAAGTAGGTGAAGCACTATGAGGCAATGGGATCCACAACGATGCCTTTAGGAAGGGAAGCGACGACTGAGAGCGCCACCAGCGCCGACAGCAACGGTGGTCGATGCCTAACCTCCGTAGCCAAGGCTACCCAGTAGCTTGCTGCCGCCAACTACCACCTCACTCCACTTACCCCTCCGGCCGGTGGAACGTCCAAGACAAGGGCTCAAGAGGCAAGCGACGCAATAGAGCTGCCTCACCCGATCCCGTGAGGGATCTAGGGTTTCCCGGAGTATCCCAGAAGAAGGAGTAATTCCCTCTCTCTATCTTCTCTTTCCCTTTGAAATATTGATGTTGGGTTGTTTGCTGACGCAACACGGCAAATCACCGCTTTTGTTCTCTATGTAATCTGTAACATGCGCGAGCGCGGTTGCGGTCATGCGGCCACCACAGAGGTGAGCTCGTTTTTAGCTAGAATGAAGTCGAACGAGGATTAGAAGTTGCGCTTAAACTAACATATTTTATTTTTAAATTATGTTGTTTATTTGATCTGTTCTTAAAGTTAAATTTTGAGTTCAAATTTATATACCTCAGTGAGAAGAAAGAACTCAAATTATGGGTTTTCGGATGTGGTATCATGTTTGGTTATGTTGTAAAAGAAGATTGTTTTCTTAAAGCACTCTATTTTGGTATAGTTTATGTGATATGCTAGAATCGAGCGAAAAGTGCAAATGGAGCTAGAGTTCCATGCGACTTGTTTTATGAAAAATTCAAAATCGACACTCTTTAGTTTCATTCGAGACAAAAATCCCAAATGTCGATAGTATCGAGATATAGAAGCATACAAAATTTCAACTCCAAATTCGTGATTTTAGGCTACACAAAAAAGACAAATCAGGCAGAATTTCAAGTTTTAAAACTGTTTAAATTCATCACCCAGATCCACCCATTTTTCATTTTTGCCCAGCCCGCCATACAACAAATTTCGAGTTGCAGTTTCGAACACCTGTAGATTCTATCTACATCTGAGATTTTTGTTTCTAATTTTTGAAACTTTCATTTATTTGGAGTTCTTTTTTTGTTGAGATGGAAATCGACGTTCTTTTGAAAAGGGCTAGGTAGTTTGCACGCATGCAAAACTTCTTCATGAAAGGTAAGAAATATACTTGGATTTCATGGGTCTATTAATCCTTCGTAAATTAAAATGTAAATTTGAATTTTTCAAAAAACGAGCTGCTCGGGCTCCACTCAGAAAACGAAGCAAATAGGCGTTTGGATGTTTTATTCGGAGAGAAATGGACGCTGCCTGGTTGGCTATACGTGGCAGCCACCGGAGCATGAGAGCCACCACGTGGGGATGAGCTCTTCCACCTCCGTTTTGGAGTGAAGAGGGTTCGGGAGGGTTTCAGCACTCACCTCACTCATCCGGAGAGAGGGGAACCAAATCCGCAGCTGCCGCGAAGCACGCAGTTCATCGATCCGAGCTCTACGGCCTCTCTGCTCCGGAAGATCCACGGCCGCCGCCTCTCGTTCTTCTTTTCCTGTCGTTCTCTTGTCAAGGCGCCGCTGCGTTTTCTTATCCAGGTACCAGGAAAACAAACCCAGCATCCTCTGTCCGTCGATTGGGTTCCTTAGCTGTACAGGCTTGTGTGCGCTCCTTTTCTTTCACACCCTCGTTCAGTTCTTGATCTAGATGAGATGAGCTGAAATGAAGGAAACATGTGCGTTCCTTTTTTCACTCTCTCGTTGAGTTCTTGATCTAGATGAGATGAGCTTAAATGAAGGTAACATGTGCGAAGTTGAATCAAATAGTAACTAGACCTCATATTGCTACGATTTTCATTTCGTTAGTTAATTAAGTAGATCTGGGATCAGCGCTATCTCATTGAACACCCCTTTCTCTTGCCTCTGAATATTTAGGATTGCTGCTACGGTTCTCTCTTGCAATCACGTGACAGTTCTAGTTTGTTAAGTTCATTATTCCAGCAATGTCGGAAAGTTTGATCATGTATCTTATAAGATCTAGATACATAGATGGTGGTAGCTACCTTATAATCTCTATCCCTAATGTTAGCACATGAATATTTAGCACTGCACATGCTTTTCGTGATTAATATTGATCTGATGTCATTGCCATATGCTTCACTCTTATCTCATTACTTTCATTCCAGCATATTGGTTAACAATTTACAGCCGCATTGCTCGATGGAGGATCTTCCAGAGGCACTACTGGAAGACATCATCAAGAGGATTACCAGGACAAGCGATCTAAATTCTCTTTCCCTTGTGTCGAAACGTCTGTACACGGTTGAGGCAAATCAAAGGGCTGCTATCCATTTGGGATGCAGCCTTTTTTCTGCTACAGAAACCTTGTCATCACTCTGTTCCCGATTCTCCAGTCTGTCGAAAATGGAAATTGATTATACTAATCCCGGCTTAACCCTCTTTTCATACATCGACGACTCTAGTCTCGGCTGTCTAGCCAATTGCAAGAAGTTGAGGTCCCTCATTTTGAATTCAGTACCAAACATAACTTCAAGGGGGCTTCTCTCAGTGCTGGTTGGTTGCAATAGTTTATCTGCAAGAAAATAAGTAGTATAGAGTGGTTGGAGTACCTTGGCTGTAATGGATCACTGGAAGAATTTGTACTTAAGCATTGCGACGGAATCAGCCAGTTTGACCTACTAAAGTTTGGTCTAGGATGGACGAAACTTAGGAAGTTTGAGTTTGAGAAAAAGGGACAAAAGCCTGGTGAGTATTGGTTTCATGATCCCTTATATGACGCGCACAACCCTAGTAGATGTGATTTCAGCTGCGAGAGTTTGACGGATTTGAGGTTGGCGCGTATTCAAACCAGGACAGGATTAGGACTTGGTCTACTCTTGGGGAAGTGCGGAGCATTGGAGAAGCTACGCCTCGAGTATGTGGAAGGTCTAAATGACAATGGCATGATTGCGCTATTCCACAGCTGCAGAAATCTTAGAAGCATCTCACTGTGGATCCTGCCTCTAGAATTTCTTTATGGGACAAGGTTTACTGATGACATCCTTAAAGCTTTAGTTCACAACTGTCCTATGCTTGAGACTTTCGAACTCACATATTCCAACCGCACCTTTTACGAGGGCATCACACTGGAGGGCCTTAAGATTCTCATTCAGTCTTGTCCGATTCGTGTTCTTGTGCTTAATGGAGCCAAATTCATCGGCGGGATGATAATACTTTCATCTGCACCATTCCTGGAAACACTCGAGCTTGTGGATAGTGATTGGATAACTGATGTGGGGATGTGGTACATTGCACGCACCCCTTGCTTGAAAAATCTCACACTCCGAGTGTGTAATCAGGTGACTGATAATGGATTTACCGAGCTGGTACGTGCACATAAATTAGAGTCTCTGATCATTGAAGGATGTCCTTGGGTCTCTCTGCAAGTTGCTCATGACGCAGCTCTATCAGGTCACTACTCTCTGGAGTCTGCAAGCCTTGACAGTCTCAAGAGAATTCAAACATAACGTGTTGATGAAGTGGCCTATGTGCCTTTTCAGCTTAAATTCCACCTGTTTCAGTAGTTAAAATATTTCTGAAATGTGCATCCTCAGTGGATGCCCCCTGTTAACCCTGTTGTCTTTTTTATCTTCTTTCTGAACTTGTGTGTAATGGTGGACTTTTTTTTTTTTGCGGGGTGTAATGGTGGACTTTGGATCTATGTGGTTAACTGAGACTTTAATATTAGCTGTTACTGGTGTATTGCAGCTACTTATGTTGATGTATTCTTGTAGCTTAAATTCGTCTTGTTTGTAGTCAATTAAGACTTACCTGCTGAATGTTATGATCAAAACGTGAGTTGACATTGTGCAGATATCGACATAGGAATTTGATGTTGTGTTTGGATATGATTAGAATTTTTCCCGAATTTTCCTTGTTTTATGGAGTAATGCTACATCTACGGATTTTTTTACGGAATTTACTTACGGACTCACACATGCAGGTTAGAAATACAGAGCGATGGCCCGGTTTTTCAGCAATAGGTGAAAACTCAACCAATCCATTCAGCCCACGTTTGTCCGTAGACATTCCGTAGCCGAATCCGTCCGTAAGTTTAGGATTACTGTTTTACAACAAATTCGTGCTTAGCATAAATGGTCACTTTGGGGGCCATGGAAAACATATGGTGTGCAACCTATATTCGCGATCTAGATATTGATTCCAGGAGAAACGCACAAGATCGTAAGCACCCATGCCTGTACTAAATCTCAATCCCTCTGTATGTATGTAAATAGTACTCCCTCCGTTCAAAAATAAGTGTCTCAAGTTTGCCAAAAATTGGATGTATCTATACATGAAACATGTCTAGATATATCCACTTTTGAGCAAATTTGAGACACTTATTACGGGACGGAAGGAGTAGGTTGCATCGCGTGGATATAAAGCTCGAAACACCATTACATTTCATGTATGTTTATCTTTTGCCCAAGGGGGGGGGGGGGGGGGGGGGGGGGTGTAGTTCTACGACAGAATGACCCACTGGAGAAGAATGCTTCAAAAATATATACAAGATCCATGTTTGAGATCTTCCAGGAGGTGATGTTCGAGTCAGGCTCGTACGATGTCGATGAGGTTACCCGAATGAGATCTTCATGGTCATGGCGAAACATGTGGAGAGCGATGTTAGGGAGAATGGTGCAAGGTGTCTTTGAAATGAAGATGGTAAATGAGTATTACAATTGCGAATGCGGCATGTTTGAACACATGGGTATGCTATGCCGTTACATAATGAAGGTAAAATAATCAACTGGTTTTTTCCAAAAATCTTTTTTTTGCGGCTATTCTAGTTATTTTTTCATTGGTGTAGCAGTCTTTAAACGCAGAAAACCTTGCTTGTATTTAGATGCTGCCGCACAGGCGTGTTCGGGAAATACCGGAGAGGCGTATAGTGAAGCGGTGGACTGTAGATGCTCGTGATGTACTGCCTGCCCACCTTAAGCATTACCAGCAAGCGGTGGACAGGTGTTTGGTTAAGATTTTTATTTAGTTTTTGGCTTTGACTTATAAGCTAAAAAAGCATCTAAATAGGTGCTTTTGGCTTTTGGCTTATGTTACACAATGGTATAAGCTAAAAGCCAAAAGTTAAAAGCACATATTTAGATACTTTTGTGACTTATAAGTCAAAGCCAAAAGCCAAAAAAAAAAGCTTAATCAGACACCCTCTGAGCCTTACAAACTTCCCTCTTTCCTTTACAAAGCTTGGGGGTATTTAGGGGGTTCCCATTAGTTCCATCAAAATTGTATTCCTAAAAAAACCGACACCTTTGTGGTAGACGGGTTCTTACTGAAAGATCACCTACGTTGACTATAGCGTGGTGACTAGGCGATGTTCAAATAGAGAAAGATGGTTGCTTTTAGAAAATTGGTTTATATTTATTGCCTATAACACCCTAAGTATGCAAATTAGAAAAAGATAAACTTGTGGAAAAGTAGATTCCATGAAAGTAATGGAGATAGGGATAGGGATCACATAAATGAAGGTGTAACCCGAGGTTTAGAAAGCTGGCGCTATCATATTCCGTGTTGGTGGAGGTGGGACACCAAGTTATTGGGTACATACACCAACATATTTTTCCTTGATCTAGGACACCAAGTACATGTTCACTAGGATATATCATTCCACTTAGTAGGCGACCTCCTCCTTGAAAAAATGTTTTTTTTTTGAATTTTCTGTTTATACCTCACGAAATAATAAGTTCATTACAATCACTGTTGATTAAGTCCACCACACACGGTGGAGCAGAGCCAACCAGAACATCATCATCCAAACCCAATCTATGTAATCTAGCTAGTTGATGGGCTACACTATTCCTAGAACGGTGAACTTTAGAAACCTTATAACCCTGCATAGAATCAAGCAGGCAGGTAATATCTTTGACCACACCAGCAATTATCGATTTGCTGCAGCCTTCACCATTTAACTCAGAGATCAGCGAAGAACAGTCATTTTCCAAGTGAATCAAACCTGCATAACGGGGTAAAATTGCTCTGACACTTTGGAGGCAAGCAATAGCCTCCACCATCTCAGCATTCATGCAATTGGTGATTTCCCCCCAAGCTGTTAACAGAATATTACCCTTATCATCACGAAGTACAGCACCCCAACCACCTCTATTATCATCATCCCAGAAACTGGCATCCCAGTTTAGTTTAGCCCATCCCCTGTCAGGTTTAGACCAGCAGACCATGGTATTTTTCCCCAAGCTGCTCCTACCTCCTGTCTCCTGTGCTGCTGGGCATTTTCCTTTCGGGTCGGCAAGTACCTCGATGTCCCTATTATCTTGATTGGATGCCAGGACAGTTTGCAGGAAGAAAGCGGAGTTCTCGATTCTGCACTTTCCATCATCGAAAATAATGTTGTTGCGCAGATGCCAACATCTCCACCACAAGAGAATCAGCTTGGCCCACATATGCTCGTCAACTTGACTCAAGAGAATTAATAACCAGTCTTTACCAGTGTATCTAAGACTGACTTCATCAGGAAGAGACCAATCTTTTCGTAGACGCTGCCGGAGCGCTTTTGCTTTAGTACAGTTCATCATCGCGTGGTAACTTGTTTCAGGTTCCAAACCACAAATTTGACAACATGGAATCTGATCCATGTTTCTTCTACATCTATGGACTTGTACCCCCAAGCTATCATTGGCTAATTTCCAACCAAACACCCTCACTTTAGGTGGAACTTTTGCTTTCCATATCAAGTTCCATAGATCTCTTTCACCAGGGTTCTTGTTGCTCATGCCCGATTCATATTGTCCCGATTTAATATTCATAGCTAGTTTGTACGCACTTTTCACAGAGAACATGCCAGACTTCTCATAGTGCCACGCGAGGGAGTCATCACCAGAAGTGGATGGTAATCTGATCCTTAGAATGTGATCAACATCAGAGGGGTGAAACAACTTTCGGACTAAAACCTCATTCCACCTCTTTGAACTTGGTTCAATAAGGTCAGAGACCCATTTCCATCTGTTAGGAGCTGCTTTCCCAATCGGTTTCAAACTTCCTCTAGGGATCCAGTTATCCCTCCATATCTTGACTTGCGAACCAGAATTAATCCTCCAAATCATACCTTGCTTAAGAAGGTCCAGACCATGGACAATGCCTTGCCAACAAGGGGATGTATTCTGAATGAAAGCAGTGTCCAGTAGGTGACCAGATGGAAAGTATTTAGCTTTTAGAAGTTGAGCACATAAGTTGTTGGGAAATTCTAGTAGGCGCCATGCTTGTTTAGCCAAGAGGGCTTGATTAAAGGCTCTGAAGTCACGGAAGCCAATGCCACCATTAGATTTCGGTTTTGTCATGTGTTCCCATGCCATCCAGTGAACTTTTCTATGGTCCAATTCATCACCCCACCAAAAGTTCCTGACGATCTGCGTTAAGTCCTCACATAACCCCCGAAAACTTGAAGATACTCATAGCATGAATAGGAATTGCTTGGGCCACAAATTTTATCAGAACTTCCTTTGCTGCACCAGCCATGTGCTTTTCAAACCAGAATGAACATTTCTTCTTTAGTCTTTCCTTATTTGGTTGGAATTTGTCATCCTTCATTCTCCCCTCCGGGACCGGTAAGCCAAGATATTTCTCATCGAAGGAAGTATTTTCAAGTTTTAAGATGGCAGCTACCGATTCCCCAAGCTCCACTGAGACATGTTGTCCCAACAACATAGAACATTTTGTAGGGCTTAGAAGCTGACCCGTACTGAGCTCATAGGTACGAAGAATCTCATTGATCCTCCTTGCTTGATCTACCTTAGCTTGGAAGAAAAGAAGACTGTCATCGGCAAAAAGAAGGTGAGAGATGCCCGGTGCTCTTCTACAAATTTTCAACTCCTGAATATTTCCCATGTCAATTTGATGATGTAACAGAGAAGTCAACCCTTCCGCAATAAAGAGGAACAGAATAGGCGACATGGGGTCCCCCTGTCGCAGACCCCTAGATGGTGTAAATTTCTGAAGAAGTTTTCCATTGAACCTGACCGAAAACTTCACAGTTTTAACACATTCCATGATCCAATTTATAATCTTCTCACCAAACCCTAGCTTTCTCATAGCCATCTCCAGAAACTTCCAATCTACACGATCATATGCCTTCATAAGATCCAGTTTATAAGCACAGAACTCCCCAGCATTTTTGGAACCATTCTGCAGTGCATGGATGCACTCAAAGGCAATCAGAGCATTATCAGACAGAGATCTCCCCGGAATGAAAGCACTCTGAGTTGGGGAAATAATATCTTGAAGCAGAGGCCTTAACCGATTAACCAAGCACTTGGACACAACTTTGTAGATAACATTACATAAGCTGATGGGTCTGTAATCCTTCAGAGATAAAGGATTCTTGTTCTTGGGGATTAGGACAATAGAGGTTTCATTAACACCATGCGGCATCGACCCCGAGGTAAAGAAATGTCTAACAGCAGCAATGGCGTCTTGTTTAAGTAGACTCCAATTCCTCTGGAAGAACCCAGCAGGGAATCCATCCGGCCCCGGGGCCTCTGCAGGGCCGATCTGGAAGAGGGCAAAGCTAATCTCCTCATCAGTGAAATCAGCACACAAACCTTTGTTATATTGATCATTTACTTTCTTTTGAATAAGATCAGCAATAATAGAAGGCTGGACAGATGGATCCGCAGTGTACAAGTCGACGAAGAAATCAGTAGTTAGGCTTTCCAAGCTCTTGGTATCCGAGATTATAGCGCCACAAGAAGTAGTGAGCTTTTCAATATTATTTTTCTTCTGCCTCCAAGTAGCTCTGTGGTGGAAATATTTGGTGTTTCTGTCTCCAGCCCGCAACCAAGAAATTCTTGATCTTTGCCTCCATCTGATTTCCTCTTTTTCCAGAAGTTCATCAAGTTCTGCACTGATTTTTCTGACCTTCCATCTGCTGTTTTGATCAGTTCTAGAGCTAAACCTGTCTAGCTCATTTCTTTTCTTTCCAATTTCCCTGGGGATAGAGCCGATGGTCCTCCCACTCCAAGCATGCAACGAGCTCATTACACCTTGTAGATTATTTGCAATATCGCCCAAATCAGTAGCCTGTTTATGCATCGTCCAGGCAGTTTGGATTTCCTCCTCAAGCGTAGCTTCCCTTTCCCAATACGCTTCATACCTGCGTAAAGGAGGGGGAGGTCTCACAGCAGCAGCATAGTCCAAATTTAAGATAATTGGACAATGATCGGATCTGGAAGAAGTTAAATGAGTTACCTGAGCATTTGGAAACATATTAGACCAATTTGAATCAGCCACCGCTCTATCCAGGCGCACTCTGACATTTTTGAGCCCCCCTTGCTTATTATCATAAGTCCATGGTCTCCCCTTGTAACCCAGGTCATACAGGTCACAAACAGCAAGGGCTTCATGGAAGAGATGCATTTGTTTTTCACCCCTTTTCCTCTGTGAGAAATGTTCTTGCTGCCACATACATTCGTTGAAATCACCCAAAACAATCCAAGGGCCAGGAAGAAGAGGTTTTATACGTTTCAATAAACTCCACATGTTATGGCGATCATGAGTGCGAGGTTCACCATACACGAAAGTACACCTCCATTTATTTCCATCAGGTAACATTTGAACGGTAACATCAATATGTCTCTCACTCAGCTTAAAAAGATCTACCTTAACACTCTCATCCCAGAAGAGAGCCAGGCCACCACCTTTCCCCACACCTTTAAAAGTGATTACATTTTTAAACCGCAACCTCCATCTAAGGTTCTCCACATAAACTTTATTCTGCCTAGTTTTGGATATAAAGAGAATTTTAGGCTTATGGAAGCGCACTAGCCGTTCAAGTTCTTGAACATTTGCGAGACGGCCAAGCCCACAACTGTTCCAACTCAGGATCGTCATTGTTCCTGACAGGCACGATCAACCGTGCCTGTCAGGGTACCAGCGGCCCCATGGCTGGTTGCCTCCTGTTCCTCCTTCTCTCCCTCAGCTTCCACTTCCCCCTGTCCTTCTTGTTCCTCCAGCTTCTTGTCCTTTATGTTCTGCAAGTAATCAACCGTTCTAACAATCTCATCCATCCTCATTGTAGCCAGGTTCTCCTTTCCCAGACACAATTCCAATGCCGGCACTTCCATGATGATCCTCTTTGACTTTGGCTGGATGTTGAGGTGTTCATCTTCATCTTCAGTCCTTTTACGCGGAGCCCCCAGGTAGCAGTCCTGGGTTGTCATTGTTTCAGTCTTGTCAGCATTGCCTTCCTCCTCCTTACGCTTGATTCTTTTCCACCTCGTGGCAGATTTAACCTTCTTGATCGTAGTAGAAGTAGCAGATCCTGTCTCCACAGCAGTTTCCTCAGCCACAACCTGCAGAGTTTCAGCAGTAACATGGGAAGTGGCGATGCAGTCTTGTTCCGCCCCCTCCACAAGTTCCCCTACAGATACTGCCACCCCGTTGGCCTCCTTGTCGGAGGCGAACTTGGTTATAGCATCGCCAGCTTGAAGTTGTTCATTAACCGACAGCTTTCCCACCTCATTTGCCACATGTTCAATGATGGATATGGGCCGCCCGCACCATTCTTGCTTGTGGCAGGTTGATTATTCCGCCAAGGGAGAGCAGGTGTATGTTGGTGAAGCACATGTCCTTCCACCTCTGGGATAACCTCCTCCGGGATAACCCAGCTTCGATGATCATCGCTGAGGATAGGCCTGACTCCAAGCTCGTGGCTATAAGCCCTCCTCCTTGAGCTGCCACTAGAAGTACAAGCCACATCCTTGTGGCCAATGAAGCCACAGATGAAGCAGAAGGTTGGCAGACGTTCATAGTAGACAGAGGCGATTACATCTTCCTTTGTGCTTCCATCCACCAGAGGAACCCACCTTTTCAGCGCTTGATCAATGGGAAGATGAACACGAGCCCTGAGGATTTTGTCACGAATATCTCCACGAGCATGGTTATCAATACAAATCAGATCACCAATCATGTTCCCCAAATCCCCAGCTAGCTGTTTTGAGAGTAGGTAATAGGGAATATCTTTGAACTGAGTCCAAATGGGTACATAGGTGAATTTTACCGTCTCCGGATCATCGCCTTCTTCCAAAGGCATGACCAGGACCGCATCATCCTTGAATCTCCAGGGGCCTCCCTTTGTGACGTGGTTGAAATCACCTTCTTCAGAGAATTCCAGCACGAACCTCCTGTCAGCGAGCTGGTTGGATTCAAGGCGGCCACGAATCCTCCAGACCCTCTTCATGGACTCAATGAGGCTCTTGGAGGTTATCACCATGACCGAGAGGAAGACACCAACGGCAAGGAACCTGCACCTAGCAGCTCCTCGTGCGCCGGTCAAGTTAACCACAAGCGCCTTCTTTTCCTCATCAGTGCCCATCTCTTGTAGCAGCTCCTTTCCGCTCCGCTTGCTTAAGGCCGGCAATGGGTCGGGTATTGGGCGGGTCGACCTATTCCAGACCCATGCCCATATAACAAATGGGCGAGGGTCTCTGCCCATGACCCTGCCCATGAGTCAGATCTCAGACCCATGCCCGTACCCGTCGGGTCACCAGACCCAATGGGCGACCCATCGGGTCTGTAGGCAGCACATCAATATATAATATTATAGCATTTCAAACAGCAAAAAAAAACACAAACAACAAATAGTGATGTACTGATGTACTGATTGCTCACACAAACAGCAAATCAAGTTCCCAGGAAACAACAAATAGCATGGGCTGTGGTCATGTTTTACTATGAGACCCCACATATCAGCTAATCGGGTTACCCATCGGGTCGCCCATGGGTACACATGTCTGCACATACCCTACCCACGACTAATCGGGTCGCCCACGGGTGAGACCCATGGGTGAACATAGCGACCCATACCCTGCCCATTAGGGTCGGGTGCCCGTGGGCAGACGTGCCGGCTTGACGCTTGCTTATATCAGCGCGAGCAACTTCCTTGTTCAGAGTGTTAGAGCCCTGGGGATCAGCTCGCACAAGATTCTTGGGAACGGACCTATTCAATAGGATGAAACCAGGTGAATGTGGATTGGTGTGATGGTCTACAGTGGGAGGTGGAGGGGTGCGATCGTCTGCAAGGGGCGTTGCATTCCTGAGTGGTTTGAAGCTCTCAGCAGCCATGAGGAGCGACGAAGACAGAGCTTGCAGGAACAAGGGATGGTGAAGCGCGGAGTGGATACTCCCAGATGGAAATACAGCCAACTTTATAGGAGAAATTCCAGGTAACTTTATTATGTGATTACTGCTTGATAGGAAACGCACCATTTTTGACTGAATTAAACGGGGAGGATGCTCAATCAGCGGGATGGCCATGTCAGATGATGGTGGAATAAGAACAGAGTGATCGGGGGGGAAAAGAAGCGAGATCAGGGAAGGGCGATTGATGGTATTTGATTCCCCGATAACAGGCACATAATTGGCCTTGTCAACGCGAGATTCCTGGGTGGCGCGATCGGTCGGCGGTAACACCTCCACATCGCGGGTAATGGTCGGCACCGCAATCAGAGGCGCCACCGGAGTTGAGGCAGCAGGAGGGCACAAGGCCCGGGGGATACGGACATACCAAAATTGAAGAGTCCAGGAGGTCTCCTAGCGCGGAAGATCTCCAAGCATTTCTTCGGATCTTTGGACTTCAAGACCAGATCCCTCAGTTTCTTCTTCAAATCCGCAGGGATGAAATCCAGGGTAGTACCGGAAATGGGATCTGCGGGGCTCGGGGCGTAGATCACTCTCTCAAATCTCTCTCTTTCATTGGCTAGATCGGCGGGATCACGGCAATCGCCATCGTGGGGGTCGGGGAGGCAGGGCTCCGCCGCCGCCATTGTGTGGCTCCTTTAATAAACAACATGAAGGTTTCCAAGTGACTCTCTAGATGGTTAAGAGACGCACACCCTCCAAGAAGTAAAAACAAACTCGGCTAACACTTGGATCTTGAAGCCCTTGCAAAAGATTCACAAAGAAATGCTCTCAAAGCACCATACATCTCAAAAGATTTGAGTGGAAACTATGGAGTAAATGCAAAGGATAGGAGTGGAGCTTAGGCAAGGGGTTTAGCTCTTCTTAGCCCACTCAACTTGCTCACTTTACCTTAGGGCATGAAGGGGTAATTTCAATTGGACAGGACATTCAAATTCCCCCAGACACCAATCTGATTTCGGCGGTAACGTGACGTCTGGACAAACGATACTTTAAAAACGAACAGAACCCGGAGCTACTGGGAAGGAGCACACGTAGGTTCTGGTATGACTAACTACTACTCCGTAGTTTTCATCCTGAAAAGCAATGTGCCCAGTGGATCGGAAAAATATAGAAATATAACTCGGAGGTTCTGGACGGAACGAAGCACCCCTTGAAAAGAGTTAGACGGAAACCTATAAGGGCAATGTACAATACGCTGACGTCAGTCTTCTTTTAACGTTAACACGTAGAATATTTATCTAGTTAGAGTAGAGATATAATAAAGAAAGGGGGGTGCCTTCGCTTAGCTAAGATATCATATAACTAATTCTCATTAATTGGTAGGATGGTAATAAGAGATAATATATTGTACAACTTATAATTTTGTCTTTCCTAAATGATGTGGATGACTAAAAAAGACATGTTTTCTCTACCATTATACATACCTAAGTCACAGGTTCGAACAAAACTTCACTCGGAAGTGTCAGACTTATATAGTAGACTTCCAGGACGAGGAAAACAGACTTGGTAGTTCTTGTGTACACGAAGATGAATAGCACCGTCGAGAATAGAGACATTGTGAATATTGTTTCCCGGCTAGTCTCCCACCTCTCGCTAGTGCGGAGCATCCGAGACAAAAGTGACCGATGGTTATGGGAAAGAACAAGACAGATATCAACGTCTTTTTAATTGTAGATTTTGGTAGAATGTCTTGAAAGTTTTTATAATGGATCTTTTTCTAAATTTAAGTAACTACACCCTCTTAGGACTCCGACTCATTTGATTCATATGATAGGAAAAGTGTAGGTATAGAAATCCTATAGGATTGTAATGGCATGACTAATTGAATCCTATGGGGAGATCAAATTCATTTAATTATGTGAAGGAATTTTTTCATGAGGATGGACCTCATGTTACTTTCCTACAAATACAAGATTTCTATGAGATTGTTTCCTGGAATTGATCCTATGAATGAAACGACATCCGAAGGAAATATTCTTATAGGATTTCAATCCTAAACAAATCTTATGAATCAAACGAGCGCTTAATAGTATGGCGCATATGTCGACGCATAGATGTGTTGCATACCCGGAAGTGTATCCCTTAAAGCCATTTACACCCCCGTTGTTAAAAAAAAAGATGATCCTGGTCTCTACATGTTACTCCATTCGTTCTAAATTAGATGACTTTTATTTGTATAAATATAGATGTATCTAGACATGATATGTATACACATGTGGACAAATGAAAGTCATCTAATTTGTAACGGAAAGAGTACTACTGTACACAAAGATGTGTAAGTGGAATCCCACATGCACATCACTAAAGACGACGAAGATAAAAACCGGTATCCCCGATAAGTTTCTATGATAAAATCCCTTATGCTGTGTTTGGATGCATAGAATTGGAGAATCTAGAATTGGGGGTCCAATTCTGCTGTTTGGATGTGCTATGCATTGAACCTGGAATTGATGGGCCAATTCCGCGAGGGGGGTATCAGCCCAGCAAACATCACGCGAGCCGTTTCCGAGGGCTGGAGCTCGGAAACACGCTCGGAAACAGCGAAGCAGCCTTATCCTCGCGCGGGGCGACGACAGGAGCTTCGTCGACCTTCGTCCCGCCGCCGCGGTTCCTCCCGCCGCCGCCGTTCCTCCGTGCACGTCGTCGCCGGCGGCCCAAGCAGGTACGGCACCACCTCGTCCTCTTCCCCGGCCTCCTTCTCCCCAGCTCGCCCGTCCCCCTGGCCGCCCCTCTCCTAACCCTAGGCGGCGGCGGCGGCGGGAGGCTCGCGCCCGGCTCCCGTCCGGCACCTCTGCCTCCTCCTGGGTCGAGCTCGTTCCCGCGCCCGGCTCCTGTCCGGCCCCGCGCCCGCCAGCTCCAATCGGCGCAGGCTGAGGTCGTTCGGCTCGCGCCCGCGCAGTAGCTCAAATCGGCCGGCCGGATGATGCTCTTTTAATCACAGGATTCGTGCTTACTTGCTCATATCTTTGACATAGCAGCTTGAGTGAGATTAACTCATGGGAATTATCAAATCTAGTGCTTTTTTCCCTGTAATCGAACATGGTTCATGTTAATGTGATGCTGAACAAATCTTGCAGATGTGATGCTGAGCATGGTTGTGAGACATGATGTATCCACTTTTATCCATTTTGTGCTATTTTTGTGAGACATTATGTATCCATTGTGTGCTATTTTTGTCATGTGTATTATATTTTCTGGATTATTAACATATTATTGTGTGAAAAATAATAGTGAGAAACATCTGAAATATACTGGTATATTTTTATGCATATTACAGAGGTTATATTGTTCAAAGTCAAAAATACTCTCATTTCCACACATGTGACATCCAAACAGGATTTGGTATTCCATTGAAACGTGAATTCTATGCTGAATACCACGCGCATCCAAACATGATTTGTGATATTCCATTGAATTGGTGGATTTGGTTTTCCATTGCAGATTCAATTCCATGCCCAATTCGCTGCATCCAAACACAGCATTAATCCTAGTACATCCCGTGGTCATGATGGAGGCCACGAATATCTAGATGATGACGAGGTATTGAGGTGTGGATTACGATCGGGTACGCTCTGCTGCCTCGGTTGAATATAGATAGCGGCGGCACTTGCGCGCTGTGGTATCATCGATCTAGACTGGATCTGTGGCAGCACCCACCCTTCCTGTATCGATGCATGAACTGGGACGGCACAGGTACAATAATTCGATAAGAGGCCTATGGAATGTTTTCCCATCGATCACTTTGTTCGATTCGACGCTAGCTCAGATTGAGTTTACAGCATGGCTGCATGAGTGCTCGAGCAGGAATTTGTCCTGCCAGTGGCAGTTTATAAAACAACGGCGTCTAGCAACCTCCAGAAGAAGAATAAAATAAACAATTACCTATGGAGAATACAACAAGCTGATCGCAAACATAATCTAACAAAAGCGTACGAGATCACTGACAAGTGGAACCCATGCCCCAAAGGGCGCCACCTGTCAGTGGCCTACGAGCGTTCGTGCCGACATGGTCCACTCCACGCCCGTTGGTGGTTGAGCAGCAGCTAGAGATCGAGGACTCTGGAGTTGGATAGAGCACTGAAGGTCCAGACCCATATGGGCAGCGCTCGTGGCCACGTGCGGGTCACGTGCCCGTGCTCGCAAAGTGGGCATGGAGGCCACGCCGCAGCCCGAGGGCCAGACGGGCAGCGGCCGCCGGCCCCGAGAGCCGCCACGCCACGCGGCGAAATCCCAGGAAAAGAAAAGAAAGAAAGATCTTGAAAGAAAACGGGCGCTGGCTGGCGTTGGCGGCGTTTGCCGAGCAGAAGTCGTGTTGTGAAATAATACTATCTCCGATCCATATTAGTGGGCACAACTTTATCTAAATACACATGTATCTAGTCTAAATACTTAACTAGATACATATGAATTTAGATAAAGTTATGCCCACTAATATGGATCTGAGGGAGTACATGTATTTGTACTATTTTTAGTATTTTTCGCATGATTTGTATCCTATATATAAAGAATTTGCTTAATATACTGTGTCATTTTTTTGACATTAAACCCGACCTCTTCATAAGAATGCACAACCGCAATTTAAAAGTTCCAAAAAATAAAAAAGCAGCACTAGACGAATTATAATCATGAGATAAAATGTCAATGCCTATGGAGAACCAATTGGCCGATCAAGCGACCATCCATGTTAGATAAAATATCCCTCGCCACTTTTTCCAGTCGAGCCGCTACGCGTGACAGCGTGCGCCGCCCGACAGACGGAGTATTCCCCGATCTCTTGAGCTCTCCTCTACTTTAGCGGCACTGGCTCCTCATCGTCATCGTGATCGTCTGTCGGACCGTTATATACGTTGCGTGAGGTCGGAATTGATTGGGTGGATGCACAAATTCGGTATAGGGAGCTGCTTTTGGGAAAGCGTGATGAAGCGTCTTTCTTATGATTGTCCGTTAAGCTTGTCACGTTGTAGGTTTCATAAGAGCTACGATGACGGCTAAAATTTAGGAATAATGGAGTAAAAAATATCTACCATATTTAAATAAAATCATAGGTGTGGGTGAGGCGAGGCGGGGGGAGGGGCAGTCGCCCCCCATCCCCATAGTAAGATATATAAAAACTATTTAATATAAGCTTCTAAAGATGAATATACAAGTTTCACTTGACTAAAGCAGTCAATTTATAAATATAGTTAAAATTCACTCTAAATTGCTTCAAGCACAAATTAATTAAATGTATTGAACTCTCCTCCTGAATTCCTGAATGAATTCGTGATCAATGAGTGTGATTGATTTTTTTTGCACTTGTAACATGTTGTATAAAGTAAAGACGTCGGTATGACAAGAGCAGTTCTGAAACTATTTCGAAGATAGCACATTTAATCGATGATCAAAATCGGTTGTAATATAGTCTATTGCAACATAGAAGGTGTTCACACTATAAATATAATCAACAATTACCTTATGTCTTCCCTTTTTCATGATTTGCCTAATTTTGTTACCATTTCATCATAACTTGGAATTGTGATTTTATTTTCTGCGCATGATATATTCCATGAGAGGTCTCAATCATCATGTTTCCAACTGAGCAAACATGTCCTCGCATTTTTAACCAAAAACACTGACTGAACTAATACAATTAAAATTGTAGATTAATAAAATATACAAATCTAAAGTACCATAGAACGTAATCCATCAAATACCCAAAGTTGGTTTCAATCACCTCATAAAATGGCCAAAATACTCTTAAATCCTATTTAAATACTCCACTAGAACCGTGTTAGAGTCGGGGTTGTTAGATTATGACTTAGTTATTACAAAGAGAAAGAGTTGATTTCAGATTAGACTAGACATAGTCCCTCTTTTCGGTTTGGAATCAGTTTTGTGAAGTGTTGACTAAAACAATCATAACTTTCTTATACACAATCTGTTTATCAAGTACAACCACTGAAATTGTTCAGAAAACCATGTGCATATGAATATATTCGTCAAAGGTCAAGGTAGGGCGGCTAGCCTACCTTGCCCTACTGGGAACTCCGCCCCTACATAAGAGTGTCACATGTATCACCTAAGCAAAACAAATTGTTTTTCTGATTAGGGATGATGTGGAAGATTTATCAAATCATGACGCATCAAACGGGGAAGTTAATAAAATAGATCGTACACATAATTTAATATTGAAATCTACAATGAATAAAGTACTATCTAATGTGAAGGTAATAGGTATATTGGATCATGATTTGTGGTACTATACAATGTGAGAAGTCTAAGATAGTCTTACCAGATGTGCATGTCCAAGGTGCGAATTTTGCCTCGATTAATTATCGGGGAATCAGAGAGGGGTTGAAACCAAATCATAAATTGTTTCATGTCCAAGTTGGCGCTAAGATTTCGCAAAGTGAGGTGATCGAGATTGAGTAGCATCCTTCACTTCGATGATGTTGATTCTTTTGAGCTACAAACTTTGCAATAATTTTTTTTGTAATAAGTAGCATGAAAATGGAAATATTGTATCTTGGTGTTCTGTGCACATGCTTGTTGACATTGCTCTCTATATGCTTGTCATCTTGGCTAGGCTTGCCCGACGCATCCTTTCTCTCTTTGTACCATTCAGCACTTACCAAACCCCACATAAGTGTCTTGTATTCCTTTCTAACATTGACCGAACCAACATATTTGTAATACCCCAGGATTAGAGTCCAAAATAAGAGTGGACACAGAAGTGTGCATTGCATTCATGCATGAGAAAATCTGAAGAATTTTCGCGCAATTATTTTAAAACACTAAGTGAATGAAGTTTCACTAGAGTTGGTGGAATTGAAGTAGATCATCAACTTGAGTGTTATAAGCTTTGAGAGGATCTTGGCTAAAACCCTATTTGTGGGTAGAGAGGTATACGATAACACTGTTTAACTCAGTGGGAATATAATTATTACACCAAGACATTCTTTCTGGAGTTGATGATAAACCTAGATATTCCTAGTTATCATCTTAGCATCTAGTCTAATCAATTGTGCTAGACATATCTTTAGTACATGGTAATCATGTCAGTCTTGAAGACAAATTTGAATCACCTAAATCTTAACAAAGATCTTCTTACATTATCTAGAGAATCTTATGTCTCTTATCTCCTAATCTTCTTGAAGTCATTCACCAAAAGGATCTAACCAGAGAACAAGCTAAAGCCACAAGAGGATTTTGAAGAAGGATTTCTTAGGAATGGCATGGATGTACTATGTCCATGAAGATATGGAACTCTTACATCAAAACCTTGTCTTATGAATCTCTCTGGAAAGAATGTGATATTCCAATGTTGGTGTTATATAGAGGTAGTTTGATAACAAGCCTTATAACCTTGTTAACAAACCACTTTTGTATGCTTACACACTTGAGTGTCATATACAAATAAACAAAAGGTCAAATACTTCAATACATCTCAGCATCAGGAATATTAGAAGTAATATATTACCAGATTGATCATCTTCATGTTATAAGGTTTAGATCATCTTAGATAGAAATTATAATTTTTGACATGACCTTTGTTAAATTCTTTGTTGTTGGGGAAAGTAATTCAAATTTGAATATTCAAATGATATACTTGAATTCCAAACCAAATGAAATTGAATTATAAATAATAAAGGAATTCCAAAAAGGAAATACAATTATAATTAAACAATGATACTCTTTAATTACATAAATAAGAGCTTAATAATTTACAAGTCTTGAAGAATAAAATAGAAATTACAAAATAAAGAATAAAGAAAATTTAACTTTATTTAACAAGATGCAATGTCTTTACAATTATCCAAATAGAAAAAGAAAGCACAACAAATGAAAATGGAAAAGCCTTAAAAACTAAATCCTATATTATTTCTTCATCTTAGATTTCTTCATTCTCTATTCTTATTCTTCATTCCTGCAAAACAAATAATAAAACTCATCTTTAGTTTCAGCCATAAATTAAATAGAAAGCCACAAATTTAAGTCCATGTACGTATAGTAGCCCAACATGAGTTTATACTTGGCAGCCTAGAAATAAAGATCAAACATAGGATAAGAGCAACCAGACGTTGCTTTCTCATGAGGAAAGAAAGAGTCACTTGACTACTTGCACTCGAATGGAACCCCACATGCAAGCAGCACCCTCACCACATGCAACAATGCGTGTCACCTCCACAACACAGTAGCCCATCAGTACAAAAGCAAAGCACCAGCCAGCCGCACCACATTGTTCTCTCATCAGCAAAATCACACCATCAGCTATCTACCAGCTACATGCAAGATCTATCGACAAGTACATATTTATTCATTAGGTCAGCCACAAACCTGCAGCCAGTTTTTAGGAATCATCAAGAATCTAAGAGGAGAAGGATTACCAGAAGGAGGGGACAAGCTGACCATTAGGAGAAGCAGGTTATCCACAAGAAGGTATCCAGGACATAGAAGAACAAGCTACAGAAGATATCCAGATTACAAGAAGAACAAATCAACAAGCCACTCAAGGCAGTGAGGTAGAAATTCCCTAGGAACATCAGCTAGATCTAGTTTCATATTTGTTCTTAGTTTTTGCATAGACGCATCTGGGAAAAGCTAGGGAAATAATACAAAGCAAACAAATTCATCTGCTCTCAACTATATTTGTCTAGAAATCCATATCCAAATCACTTTAGTATTTCTATAGCACTAGAACTCAATAACACTAAAGATTTGTCCAAAATTAAATCATAGTAAGTTAATAGCTGATCATATATATTTGACCATGAGGAACTCACTTACAAGCAAGTCAAGTATATAAAGTTATATCAGCAAGTCACAATCAGATCAAGTATAATACTCACACACTTGTACTTACAGAACAAAATTAAAATATGGTGTGTGCTGCCATTTATTCTACTGCACACTAAATAAAGATTTAGATGATTGCTTATGTGTTCTAGGAGGCCTATACAAGTTAAGATGCTCTCCTGCACCTCAATTACAAAATGGTTTGATGTTAGCAGCATATACAAGTCATAGTTATACTGGTTATATTCCTCCGTAGCAAACTCAGTATTTCCAAGTCACAGTAATGAGCTACCCTATTTGTTTGTGCTGAACCATTGGAATACAGGAGATAACTTGTATCAAACTATCATCAGGAACAAACCATGTCATTAACCAGAACACCTAGCCAGGACCAACTAGTACTAACTTATCTAGCTTGCTCAATTAAACCAGGATGCAATCCATTAGTACAAGTACACCTGGAGCATCTCAATACACATGGATCACCACCAAGATCTAACCAGCAGCAGACCATTTTCCTTACTGACCAAAAGTTGTGATGAACATGAGATCATCACCACAGCCCAATTCTAGAATCACCAAAAATGAAATCTAGAGCAAGTTCATTGGCTCCAAGGCCGGTCACAGTAGAACCATACCTAAACCGTAGATATAGCCGGATGTTGTCGGCGAATTTGTAGGCGAAGCAGAGGGGAGGGGCCAGCCGAGCCTACCACCTCACCACGGTGGGGAGGCCACGGCCAGCCCATGGTTGCAGCACCACACCACTGCGAGGAGGTCGAGCCGGAGGCGAGCGGCACGGCTAGGGATAGCCGCGGCATCGCGCTCGGGAGCAGAGCGACTTACCGGAGCCGGGAATCGGTGGAGAAGGAGGCGGCAGGGCAGCGCCGGAGCCGGCCGGCAGCGGCCGGAGCAGTGGGTGGAGGCGGCGGCGACGTGCACGGAAGAGAGAGAGAGCGAGGAAGGGGATCGATTTGTACGTGTGTGTGTACGACCCAGCCTGTGTGCTGTGTACGTGTGCACCACTTGGCCCAACATACATTGACCCAATAAACCATTCAGCCCAATTAGTTAATCATTTTTTTATTTCTTTTATAATTCCTCAAGGAATTTAAATCCAAACATACTATATATAAATTAATAATTAAAATCACTTTAGAGTGCTATTTAATGGGAGAAGTACTAATATGATTTCTGTAGTATTTATGTAGCTCAAATACATCTTTCTAAAACTTGATTAAATATTTTGTCATTAAAAGAAATGCCTAAATTGAATAAGTAATATTTTGAATGAATAATCAATTAGAATTTAGGAAAATGTAATAAATAATTACTTCATAATTTTATTAAAAACAAATCTCTTAAATACATTAACTAAAATTGAAGGTCTAGTTATTAAATCCTTGAAGATATTCTCTCAAATAATATAAATAATATTCCTCAAGTGGTTAATTAAAATAATATTTTCCATACAGAAAATATTTATTAGGTAATGATTCTACAATACAAAAGTGAATCTGAAATATATAACTTTACCATACTATTATTTCATAAGATGTAATGAATATGCCAAAGTAGTTCTTAATTCATAAAAGTAATTCTCTATTTAATAAAACTTGATAACTATTCTTATCATCCTTAATAATTGGATTGATTTTGTGCTATAATTTTATTAATTTAATTCCATATCCTAAAACTAAGAATTGTATCACAAAATAATGTTACGTTACTTATTTCTTTTAAGTGTGATACTTAAATAATAAAGAAACTTAAAAGTGGTTGTTCTTAGTATTTGTTAATACTTTTTCATTTAAATAATAGTGAAACACACTTAAGACTTAAGAACTAGTATTCTGAAATCACCAAGTGAATCAAATCAAATTCTAAAATCTTAAACATTCACTAATCCCAACTCATTATTAACATAAGCACTTGTAACAGCACCTAAAGATGATAAAATAACCTAAGCTAAATTTACGATGTTATCGAAGTATCATTTTAAAATGAAGCTTACCTAGTTAAGCTTGGGTCTGATTGGGGGTATTTTGCGATGCATTTCATTACTATGCATAATAGCATCTTGCCAGAGTTTTCTGTAGTCCTTATCGGGATTACCTTGCTATTTATCAGAACTCGGGGTTTTACCGCAAACCCTAGAACCCCGAAGGGTTTGAACTGCTATTTCTATCCAAGGCAAGTTCACTCTTGCTCATGTCCTACTTGATTATGTTTATCAAAGTAAATGAAAATACTATGGTTTATCATTGCATGAAAAAGAAAAACCTATCTTCGAATGATGTGAATTGCTATATATATATTGTTGGCTGGCAGATGGAACCATGGAATGATGTGGTTGGTGGAGGTTCCATTTGCACGGGAAAGTATTACCTAGGACTTAAGAACCAATGCCGTCAGCGTTCTTGCGCCGTAAATGAAGCGTTAACCATGAGACTTGGAATGGGACGGGAAAGTCATCTGTGATCTTCTCCCTTTCGCATGTCAACGGACTGCCAGTTCCTTAGGCTGTAGATCTTGCGGGACTACATGCACATGGGTGGGATCCCTTAATTCCCAACGGTAACTGGGGTCTATGATGGTCTGCAAGGGGATGCCTAGGTATCTACCGTGAGGGGTAGAGCCAGGGGTTATTCTGCTATGCATGAATTGGGTGGGCATGCGGGGTTGTTGGAGAAGCACGGCGAATGGCTTGGATCAACAATCGGGCCCCACACCATAGGAAGTGTGGACAGGAAAGTACGCCTGGTTGTGCAACATGATGTTGGTCTCTTATGGGTAAAGTAACGCACCTCTGCAGAGTGTAAAAATGTGACATGTTACTCCACGTTCCAGGAAGGAACGGCGAACGCTGCAGGAAAGGAGGCTCCTCAAGGCCCTAGCACCTGTGAATCGATGACGGGCATAGTTTTCTGAAGATAAAATAAATCTTTTCCTAAAAATGTTTTACAAAGTATGCATGTTCATCCATGACCTTTTGGTATGGATGGTAGCTAGTGCATAAAACACCTTATTCCTATTATATGAACTTGCTGAGTAACGCTCGTGTTGCTCACTCTTTCCTCCGTTGACCCCTGCTTAGATTACTGGAGACAGCAGAGGAAGGACAGGAATCCATAGCAATATTGGTGAGATCTTCAACAAGGAGTCAAAGCAACCTGGTGGAGCTTGAAGGAGTCAACCTCTACTTTGCCAACGGATGAGTGACGACAACAATGTCTATGGAGAAAACAATGATTATTTGGAAGGAGGAGCACAACTCTAGACACGGAAATTCCAGATGGATAGATTAGGGCTGTGACAACAGCCGTAGTGGATCAGAAGTTAGAGGTAGAGCTGATATTCAGCTTAGTACTACGACTTGGATCTTTTGAGAGTTTCATTTGCACGAGACCTACTTCTGTATGTAAAGGAGGTTCTCGAGATTTTGTATTGAATAGTGTTGTAATCCTATAGTGTTACCTTGGACCGACTATGTAATATTTACGGAATGGTCCTTCGTGAGTATTATGTCATCGACTTGTACACTACAACATGCAGTGGTGTGCTGGGTCACTACAGGTGGTATCAGAGCGAACGACCTTAGGATTAAAACCCTTTTAGGAGACTTGTAGGTTGGTAAGACTATAGGGAGTTATCATATTTTTAACTAAACTCTATATTTCTATAACTATGATGGTTATTCACCTGAGATAATACTGTCATATTTGTATACACATTTTCTTACCCAACTGGAGTAGATATTCTTATTTACTATTCTATAGGTACAATATTCATCTACCTTATTTAATTTCCAACTTGGTATAACCAGTTAAGACTGTCTTGTACCAGTTGATACACCAAATGGATTACATCCACGTCAGTGTTACTTATATGGTATCATTGATAGCCTATCCTATGAAGTAGAACCCTATCATAAGTTCGTGATGGAGGAAGTTAGAAGATGTTTGATGATAGTGGTAAATCATCGTCATTTAACTATGAAACGTATGCCAATACCCTAAGGATGTAGTTCAAAGGGGATTCACCTGAGTATAGTATAAAGTGTTAAGAAAATTAGGAGATGGCATAAACAATGACGGAAGCTACACACTACCTCTGATGTACCATGAGTAAGTACATGAAGGATCTAGATATGTTCGCAAGTAGATGTTATAGCCAGACGGAAGATCCAAGCTACATGGAGTTTAGTTCCATAGGAAACAAAGCCTTACCACAACTACTCTTTGAGTACTTTGTCTTAGGATTACCCCGTTGCAACTGGGCAACTGGTGTAAATACTGAGGCAAAAAGTTGTTTTTGTATAGGACTATAAGGTAATATATACCTATCTTGTAGTGTATAGCATCTAAGCCTAGGTACTTGAGATGTTTTTACTCAATGTACTACTTATTTTACGGGCTTATGTTGCATGATTGATATATAACTGCATTTGCGATTTATTGGATCTTATTGGATTTTTGATTGGCTAGGTTGGTACATAAAGTTAGAATTTGATGTACAATGGCATGATTGTCACATTGAGTTCTTTCTTCATGTTACTAATCTAGAGGTAGATAGGACTCGTGTAAGGGAGAGACGTGTTCTCAGAAGTTTCAAACAACAATGAAAGCTTTTGAAGAGATGGAAGTCAAGATGACCGAAGTAAACGAAGCTACACGTGGTGATGGACCACAATCCACATCATATTTGGATTGGAGATCAGCATCATCAGAACATGGAAGGATGGAGGAACTACGATAGATCAAGGAAGAATATCATCACCATTTGGAAGAGGGCTTACCGAAGATGATGAAAGGAAAGCTACATGAGAAACTCTACTGAGGTAGGAGAATTATGAAGATGGAAGATCTAAATAACAAGTCTTGTCGTGACAAATCTTTGATTTGGACAGTAAAATTTCCAGTTTTGCACAAGAATGACGATGATATAGTGAAGGACATCAAGCGAGAACTGAAAAACGATGAAAGAAGCCGCAGTATGTAGTCATATATAGTTGGAAGTTGTCATAACTTGACGGAAGAATGGGTGTTGGAAGTCATAAGGCACAATCAAACTCTGGAAAAAGATCAAGAAGAAGTAGTACATGACTTATATGTCTAAAAGAGTCATGAAGTTGGTGGTAGAGGAGTATGAAGCAACAAATTCAATACTTAGAGGACAACAACAAAGTATGATATTTAAGCAAGGCAAGATAGTTGTATCATCGAGATCAAGGGGTATGACTCCAACGTTCAATGTTACAACGGACACACATCAGAATCATGGGAAATAAGTTCATGGATTGCCGAGAGTCCATGGAGTTAGTTAGTTGGAAGGTGACCAACAGAGACGGGTGATGTCAGGAAATAGTGAAGTAAGGCCTAATCAATGTCAATATATAGTGGGATCGATGGCCATATGATTGACATCCTCAGTTTAAGGACTCCATGGAGGTTGAACTAACTAGATTGGAGAAACATATCGTCTGATCAACCAAAATGAAGGAATCAGATCCAGCAGCAGACAGATGAAGAGTTGTTATATCAGCAGAGTTTTGACTAGATGTCCAACGACCTATACCAATTTAGACATAACGTACCTTTTCTGCAAACCATTTTGCAAAAGTTTCTTTCTTAACACTCTTCAATAAAGTGGAGATTAACAAAACCAAGTTGTTGAACTACTTTAGTCAATAGATTAACAAAACCAAGTTGTTGAACTACTTTTGCTTTTGAAGGGTCATTCTTTGGTTCTAACCAAGAGTATGACGGAGAAAATGTGTTAACAAAATCTTTTAGTAGTACAGACCACACTACCACTTTACATCACTAGGATGAGAGTTTCAAGAAGATTCCAGATGACACGAGAAAAAAAGACTCCATTAAGTTAGTCCTAAGTAGTAAACCTCAATGTCAACCTTATGAGATTGGACTAGGTTTGCGACATTGTTTTGGTTTTTGAAAGAGTTGTAAAAATATACCTTAGTGAGACTAATTTAAATCCTTAATATTTTCCAAATAAGAGGTTAGTTATTAAGTGAGAAGTTTGATACGATTTAGTAGAACCAACAAGCATTAAACAAAGTCTTGATCCAAGGAGTTTGCAGGAAAAGAGATCCAAGAGTGGATTGTACCAGAAGGATTCATGGAGTCCATGAAAAGGGCAGTTGACCGTTACCAAGTTAGATGAGGATTCAAGGGAATTTTTGGATTTGGGGATACACCAATTATCTCCATCAAAGATCAACATGGAGTTCGATAACTGCTATTTTATTATAAGTCTCATCTTCAATCCGAAACGTAAGAGAGTGCGAACTTCGAGGACGAAGTTTTGTTCTAGTAGGGGAGACTGTAATACCCCAGGATTAGAGTCCAAAATAAGAGTGGACACAGAAGTGTGCATTGCATTCATGCATGAGAAAATCTGAAGAATTTTCGCGCCATTATTTTAAAACGCTAAGTGAATGAAGTTTCACTAGAGTTGGTGGAATTGAAGTAGATCATCAACTTGAGTGTTATAAGCTTTGAGAGGATCTTGGCTAAAACCCTATTTGTGGGTAGAGAGGTATACGATAACACTGTTTAACTCAGTGGGAATATAATTATTACACCAAGACATTCTTTCCGGAGTTGATGATAAACCTAGATATTCCTAGTTATCATCTTAGCATCTAGTCTAATCAATTGTGCTAGACATATCTCTAGTACATGGTAATCATGTCAGTCTTGAAGACAAATTTGAATCACCTAAATCTTAACAAAGATCTTCTTACATTATCTAGAGAATCTTATGTCTCTTATCTCCTAATCTTCTTGAAGTCATTCACCAAAAGGATCTAACCAGAGAACAAGCTAAAGCCACAAGAGGATTTTGAAGAAGGATTTCTTAGGAATGGCATGGATGTACTATGTCCATGAAGATATGGAACTCTTACATCAAAACCTTGTCTTATGAATCTCTCTGGAAAGAATGTGATATTCCAATGTTGGTGTTATATAGAGGTAGTTTGATAACAAGCCTTATAACCTTGTTAACAAACCACTTTTGTATGCTTACACACTTGAGTGTCATATACAAATAAATAAAAGGTCAAATACTTCAATACATCTCAGCATCAGGAATATTAGAAGTAATATATTACCAGATTGATCATCTTCATGTTATAAGGTTTAGATCATCTTAGATAGAAATTATAATTTTTGACATGACCTTTGTTAAATTCTTTGTTGTTGGGGAAAGTAATTCAAATTTGAATATTCAAATGATATACTTGAATTCCAAACCAAATGAAATTGAATTATAAATAATAAAGGAATTCCAAAAAGGAAATACAATTATAATTAAACAATGATACTCTTTAATTACATAAATAAGAGCTTAATAATTTACAAGTCTTGAAGAATAAAATATAAATTACAAAATAAAGAATAAAGAAAATTTAACTTTATTTAACAAGATGCAATGTCTTTACAATTATCCAAATAGAAAAAGAAAGCACAACAAATGAAAATGGAAAAGCCTTAAAAACTAAATCCTATATTATTTCTTCATCTTAGATTTCTTCATTCTCTATTCTTATTCTTCATTCCTGCAAAACAAATAATAAAACTCATCTTTAGTTTCAGCCATAAATTAAATAGAAAGCCACAAATTTAAGTCCATGTACGTATAGTAGCCCAACATGAGTTTATACTTGGCAGCCTAGAAATAAAGATCAAACATAGGATAAGAGCAACCAGACGTTGCTTTCTCATGAGGAAAGAAAGAGTCACTTGACTACTTGCACTCGAATGGAACCCCACATGCAAGCAGCACCCTCACCACATGCAACAATGCGTGTCACCTCCACAACACAGTAGCCCATTAGTACAAAAGCAAAGCACCAGCCAGCCGCACCACATTGTTCTCTCATCAGCAAAATCACACCATCAGCTATCTACCAGCTACATGCAAGATCTATCGACAAGTACATATTTATTCATTAGGTCAGCCACAAACCTGCAGCCAGTTTTTAGGAATCATCAAGAATCTAAGAGGAGAAGGATTACCAGAAGGAGGGGACAAGCTGACCATTAGGAGAAGCAGGTTATCCACAAGAAGGTATCCAGGACATAGAAGAACAAGCTACAGAAGATATCCAGATTACAAGAAGAACAAATCAACAAGCCACTCAAGGCAGTGAGGTAGAAATTCCTAGGAACATCAGCTAGATCTAGTTTCATATTTGTTCTTAGTTTTTGCATAGACGCATCTGGGAAAAGCTAGGGAAATAATACAAAGCAAACAAATTCATCTGCTCTCAACTATATTTGTCTAGAAATCCATATCCAAATCACTTTAGTATTTCTATAGCACTAGAACTCAATAACACTAAAGATTTGTCCAAAATTAAATCATAGTAAGTTAATAGCTGATCATATATATTTGACCATGAGGAACTCACTTACAAGCAAGTCAAGTATATAAAGTTATATCAGCAAGTCACAATCAGATCAAGTATAATACTCACACACTTGTACTTACAGAACAAAATTAAAATATGGTGTGTGCTGCCATTTATTCTACTGCACACTAAATAAAGATTTAGATGATTGCTTATGTGTTCTAGGAGGCCTATACAAGTTAAGATGCTCTCCTGCACCTCAATTACAAAATGGTTTGATGTTAGCAGCATATACAAGTCATAGTTATACTGGTTATATTCCTCCGTAGCAAACTCAGTATTTCCAAGTCACAGTAATGAGCTACCCTATTTGTTTGTGCTGAACCATTGGAATACAGGAGATAACTTGTATCAAACTATCATCAGGAACAAACCATGTCATTAACCAGAACACCTAGCCAGGACCAACTAGTACTAACTTATCTAGCTTGCTCAATTAAACCAGGATGCAATCCATTAGTACAAGTACACCTGGAGCATCTCAATACACATGGATCACCACCAAGATCTAACCAGCAGCAGACCATTTTCCTTACTGACCAAAAGTTGTGATGAACATGAGATCATCACCACAGCCCAATTCTAGAATCACCAAAAATGAAATCTAGAGCAAGTTCATTGGCTCCAAGGCCGGTCACAGTAGAACCATACCTAAACCGTAGATATAGCCGGATGTTGTCGGCGAATTTGTAGGCGAAGCAGAGGGGAGGGGCCAGCCGAGCCTACCACCTCACCACGGTGGGGAGGCCACGGCCAGCCCGTGGTTGCAGCACCACACCACTGCGAGGAGGTCGAGCCGGAGGCGAGCGGCACGGCTAGGGATAGCCGCGGCATCGCGCTCGGGAGCAGAGCGACTTACCGGAGCCGGGAATCGGTGGAGAAGGAGGCGGCAGGGCAGCGCCGGAGCCGGCCGGCAGCGGCCGGAGCAGTGGTGGAGGCGGCGGCGACGTGCACGGAAGAGAGAGAGAGCGAGGAAGGGGATCGATTTGTACGTGTGTGTGTGTACGACCCAGCCTGTGTGCTGTGTACGTGTGCACCACTTGGCCCAACATACATTGACCCAATAAACCATTCAGCCCAATTAGTTAATCATTTTTTTATTTCTTTTATAATTCCTCAAGGAATTTAAATCCAAACATACTATATATAAATTAATAATTAAAATCACTTTAGAGTGCTATTTAATGGGAGAAGTACTAATATGATTTATGTAGTATTTATGTAGCTCAAATACATCTTTCTAAAACTTGATTAAATATTTTGTCATTAAAAGAAATGCCTAAATTGAATAAGTAATATTTTGAATGAATAATCAATTAGAATTTAGGAAAATGTAATAAATAATTACTTCATAATTTTATTAAAAACAAATCTCTTAAATACATTAACTAAAATTGAAGGTCTAGTTATTAAATCCTTGAAGATATTCTCTCAAATAATATAAATAATATTCCTCAAGTGGTTAATTAAAATAATATTTTCCATACAGAAAATATTTATTAGGTAATGATTCTACAATACAAAAGTGAATCTGAAATATATAACTTTACCATACTATTATTTCATAAGATGTAATGAATATGCCAAAGTAGTTCTTAATTCATAAAAGTAATTCTCTATTTAATAAAACTTGATAACTATTCTTATCATCCTTAATAATTGGATTGATTTTGTGCTATAATTTTATTAATTTAATTCCATATCCTAAAACTAAGAATTGTATCACAAAATAATGTTACGTTACTTATTTCTTTTAAGTGTGATACTTAAATAATAAAGAAACTTAAAAGTGGTTGTTCTTAGTATTTGTTAATACTTTTTCATTTAAATAATAGTGAAACACACTTAAGACTTAAGAACTAGTATTCTGAAATCACCAAGTGAATCAAATCAAATTCTAAAATCTTAAACATTCACTAATCCCAACTCATTATTAACATAAGCACTTGTAACAGCACCTAAAGATGATAAAATAACCTAAGCTAAATTTACGATGTTATCGAAGTATCATTTTAAAATGAAGCTTACCTAGTTAAGCTTGGGTCTGATTGGGGGTATTTTGCGATGCATTTCATTACTATGCATAATAGCATCTTGCCAGAGTTTTCTGTAGTCCTTATCGGGATTACCTTGCTATTTATCAGAACTCGGGGTTTTACCGCAAACCCTAGAACCCCGAAGGGTTTGAACTGCTATTTCTATCCAAGGCAAGTTCACTCTTGCTCATGTCCTACTTGATTATGTTTATCAAAGTAAATGAAAATACTATGGTTTATCATTGCATGAAAAAGAAAAACCTATCTTCGAATGATGTGAATTGCTATATATATATTGTTGGCTGGCAGATGGAACCATGGAATGATGTGGTTGGTGGAGGTTCCATTTGCACGGGAAAGTATTACCTAGGACTTAAGAACCAATGCCGTCAGCGTTCTTGCGCCGTAAATGAAGCGTTAACCATGAGACTTGGAATGGGACGGGAAAGTCATCTGTGATCTTCTCCCTTTCGCATGTCAACGGACTGCCAGTTCCTTAGGCTATAGATCTTGCGGGACTACATGCACATGGGTGGGATCCCTTAATTCCCAACGGTAACTGGGGTCTATGATGGTCTGCAAGGGGATGCCTAGGTATCTACCGTGAGGGGTAGAGCCAGGGGTTATTCTGCTATGCATGAATTGGGTGGGCATGCGGGGTTGTTGGAGAAGCACGGCGAATGGCTTGGATCAACAATCGGGCCCCACACCATAGGAAGTGTGGACAGGAAAGTACGCCTGGTTGTGCAACATGATGTTGGTCTCTTATGGGTAAAGTAACGCACCTCTGCAGAGTGTAAAAATGTGACATGTTACTCCACGTTCCAGGAAGGAACGGCGAATGCTGCAGGAAAGGAGGCTCCTCAAGGCCCTAGCACCTGTGAATCGATGACGGGCATAGTTTTCTGAAGATAAAATAAATCTTTTCCTAAAAATGTTTTACAAAGTTATGCATGTTCATCCATGACCTTTTGGTATGGATGGTAGCTAGTGCATAAAACACCTTATTCCTATTATATGAACTTGCTAAGTAACGCTCGTGTTGATCACTCTTTCCTCCGTTGACCCCTGCTTAGATTACTGGAGACAGCAGAGGAAGGACAGGAATCCATAGCAATATTGGTGAGATCTTCAACAAGGAGTCAAAGCAACCTGGTGGAGCTTGAAGGAGTCAACCTCTACTTTTCCAACGGATGAGTGACGACAACAATGTCTATGGAGAAAACAATGATTATTTGGAAGGAGGAGCACAGCTCTAGACACGGAAATTTCAGATGGATAGATTAGGGCTGTGACAACAGCCGTAGTGGATCAGAAGTTAGAGGTAGAGCTGATATTCAGCTTAGTACTACGACTTGGATCTTTTGAGAGTTTCATTTGCACGAGACCTACTTCTGTATGTAAAGGAGGTTCTCGAGATTTTGTATTGAATAGTGTTGTAATCCTATAGTGTTACCTTGGACCGATTATGTTTCTGTTGTACTACTCTGAAGGATGTAATATTTACGGAATGGTCCTTACGTGAGTATTATGTCATCGACTTGTACACTACAACATGCAGTGGTGTGCTGGGTCACTACAATATTCGAACCCATTTTCTTGTTCTCCTCAAATCACTTTCACTCTTTTTTCGCCCGTCGTCTAACTTAACCGTAATGACATCATTGGAGTGGAGAAATATAACTCGGGCCAATTGTTTTTAGCTCACTCAAGCGAGAATTTCTTAAAACTACCAACTAATATCAACCAATTATTAGTTTTCATAAAGAGGTGATTTTTAATAAATTAAATGTTCGCATCAAGACGATGCCAAACAACAAGAGTTTACACCCGAACTCCTAATATCTAGTATGCACACAACAACAAAACTAAAGAAGTAAAAAATGCAAAATACTACCTCTGTTCTAGTATATAAGCCGTTTTGGTAGGGTAAAAATGACCTACCAAAACGACTTAGTATAACTTTGTGTATTTATTTATTGTGGGGAAGTACTAATTGATTCAGAAATTTGCAACTCTAAACTGAATTAAGTTGCACTTTTCCTGAGACTTAGCAAAAAAATATTGCTTATTAGCCAGATTGTATTTTTTGCCATGATATTAGCTAGATCGTAGACCATTCGATCCGGATAAAAATCCAAAGACTCCGAACTCACGAACTAGGTTTCGCTTAAGAAGGTCATCTTGGTCGCTCCCACGAGTGACCAGGCGACCGCACCTACCCCACGCCTCCGTCCCTTCCTCATCGCTTCTCCCCCGCCGCCGGGCAAGGCTCGCGCGGTGCCGACAGCGGCGGTCCTCCTTTTCCCGCACATAGGAGGGGCCTCGCGGGGCGGTTCCTACCTGCGGCAGTGCGACTCGGATCTGAGGAAGACGAGCTCGTTCGGCGATGCACCGGAGTTCTTGGCGGGCGGCGGGGATGACGACGCGGCGACGGCGGTTGGCCGCGGCTGGCGTGGCCTGGCGGCGGAGCAACCATGGGGTGACGACAGCGGGCCCAGATCTGGGCCCACGGGCCTCAATCTGGGTAGCAAACTGATGGGCCCGTGGGCTGTTCGGTGAGCACAGAGGGTAACCTGCTGGTGGCGCGGTCGCCGTGGTCACCGAGCTCGTCGCCCTCTGGTCTGGTATGGCTGGGTAGACATGGTGACGACAGAGCGACCATTTGGCTGCTGGGTGCCGTGGTAGCCCGAGTGCGGCCGGCTGGTTGCAGGTGTGCAGTCGGCGACGCCCTCCCAGCCTAGTTTTGGGCCTGGGCGGGCCGCCTCGGGCGTGGTGGCGGCACCACCGGTGGACAGAGGAGGTGGGGCTGATGCCGAGGTTGGCGGTGACGGTGGCGTGCCTGCTGCAGTGCGGCGACGGGGACTTTACATGCCCATGTTGGGCGTGGCCGGGCCGGTGAGGGCCTGGTATACCCCTATTGCTGCATCCGATCGGCTACCTCCGATGGCGGTGGGGGTCGATCCCTCCCGCGAGCTAGTGTACTGCCACCCCTCTTCTTGGTCTTTCTGGCCTCGCTACGTGGATCACGGTGAGATGGCGGTGATGATTGCAAGACCGTGGTGGCGTGTGCTGGTGGGCGGCAAGCTTGGTGGAGCACTATGAAGCGTTCGGGGTGTGGTTTTTTGGGGGTCGTGAGAAATCTCTGTCGTTCTCGACACCGACGCGTGGACACATGCGTGTGTCGCAGACCTTCTTGAAGGGTGTCGGGTGTACCTCTTCCCCAACCCCGTGGCGTACCTGGGAAACCCTAGGACGCTAACCAGGGGTTACCCTAGGGCCGGTTCGGGCCAGCGTCGTCGTCGTCGCTCACCTTCTTGGAGGTGCTGCTTGGTACGCGACGCTTCGAAGTGCTAGGAGCGTGGTGGGAATTCTCCGGAGGGCGCAGCGGTGGTGAGTCATCTCTGTTTTCGTCAAACCGCCTCCTTTTTCTTTTCTGTTTCTTTTGGGCGTATTTTGCTGTTTGCCCCAGCAGTGGTCTCGTCTTTGTATGAGTTGGTTGCTATATTAATATAGCGGGGCGAAATCCTGTTTCGAGGATAAAAATCCAAATTTAGTATCAACCCTTTCGGAATTCTTATTTCAGAGTTGACCATAAGAAAATCTAGTAGTCTTGCATTTGCTTTTTGCTGTGCAGTTTGATATACATCCAAATAGATATTGTGTATTCATGCCACAAGAAAAGAGATATTGTGTAGGCGACTTGGGGAGGAGAAGAAGGGAACCTTGGATTTTTTTTAAAAAAAGTCGAGGAAAGGGCAACACTGTAGCTTCTGCAGGTCCACGGGTTAAACCCAACTAGGGAACATGGCGCGGCGACACGCCGCACCCGTGACGATAATTTAGTAACCTAGCGTTTATTTGGACAATTCTGTTGAAAGCTTGATAACAAAGCTACCTAACGATATTTTAATTACACTATTAGGTATAGAAAGGTTTAAGAAGCATGTAATTATAAATGGAAGTAATAAATATAAAGAGAGATTTCTAAGAATACCGTGTACTTTGAAATTGAAGTCATGCAAAAAGAATAGGAAGAATCAGTGTTGACTCTATTCAACCATAATATGGTTTTACGTCGCGCTCGTGTCAATTTAAATTTGTGGTTAGGTTGATTTTGAAGTTCATGTGCTTGTAAATTTAATTTGCGTATGCTAGAAGGTAGTTTTTTTATCGGGTGCATGGGGTGGAATTATTGTTCGTGAGACGGGCGACGCCCGTTGAGTGATAATTGGTTGTTGTGATATGTGTGTAATATTATTGTGAGCAACAGTAGTTTTTCGCTTAGTTAGTTTTAGAGGATTGCTCCATTTTAAAAATGGTTCCAAATATAAAAATGGTTCCAAATTTAAAAATGGTTCCACTTTCAAAATGGTTCTTTTTTGAAAATGATTCTATTTTGAAAATGTTTCCAAATTTAAAAATGGTTCTATTTTTAAAAATGGTTCCGAATCTAAAATGGTTCCGAATTTAAAATGGTTCCAAATTCGAAAATGGTTCCATTTTGAAAATGGTTCAAAATATAATAATGGTTCCAAATTAAAAAATGGTTCCATTTTGATTTTTGTTTTAAAAATGGTTCCATTCTGAAAATGGTTCCAAATTAAAAAATGGTTCTGAATTTAAAAATGGTTCCAAATTAAAAATGGTTCCAAATTCGAAAATGGTTCCAAATATGAAAATGGTTCAAAAATTGTTCCATTTTGAAAATGGTTCCTTTTTAACGTTCCCAATTTAAAAATGGTTCGATTTTGGAAATGGTTTTAAATTTTAAAATGGTTTCAAATTTAAAATGGTTCCAACTTTAAATATGGTTCCAAATTGGAAAATTGTTTATTTTTTGAAAATGGTTCCAAATTTAAAAATTCTTCATTTTTTAAAACGGTTCCAATTTTAAAAATGGTTCTGAATTTAAAATGGTTCTAATTTTAAAAATGGTTTCCAAATTTGAAATGCATCCAAAATTGAAAATGGTTCCAATTTTGAAAATGGTTCTGAATTTAAAAATGGTTCCAATTTTGAAAATGATCCTCAATTTGCAAATTTCTATTTTAAAAATGGTTCCGAATTTTAAATGGTTACAATTTTAAAAATAGTTTTAATTACCACGAAAATGCAAGAGGCAGTAGCAAAAACATTCTTCTGGACGAAGATGAAAACACACGAATGAATCAGTACTCGAAACACGGTTGTCATCGGGAAAAATATAAGCGAGTTTGAAATAGAAGGACGAAAATTTGATATTCTGTTAGCGGTATAATTTTCAAGGGTTAGAAGAATTTTTATTTAAGGGATTTTTTTTTATTGTTAGTTTCTTGGCTTGAAGAATCTTCCGTAAAAGAAATGTTCGAACATTTATTTTGGTGCCTTGATCGTAAATGAATTTCATATAGGAAATAAATTGGGAAAATTGTATTTCAGTGCAATATGAAATATATATGGTGCTTAAAATATTGTTACTAAAATTAATTTGTAAAAAGTTATTTTGTGGGGATGTTTCTAAAATTAGTTTGTAATATATGGAGAGCGCAAGGACCTTTACGCAAAAGAACCGCGCGGGCCGTCGGATCAGCCATGGACGGCGCGGATCGCGAAGGGCACTGTTCGTCAATGTATTCGTCACTATACATAGGAACGGGGACTGTGTCGGGTTTTTTTTCGCCACAGTGTTAGCTACAGTGCTGCGACGCGGGGATTGTGCTGATTTTTTTATTTATTTTGGGTGGCCGGTCCATAATTTTTGGAAGACGCGGGGACTTTTGTGCAAAAAACCGATGTGTGGGGACTTTTATGTCAATTTTTTTTATTCCGGACGGCTCACAATTTTTTGGGAAATATGAGGACTGAAAAAAGCATCACGTACTATTCATCACTGTAGCTGAACTGTATTAGGTACAGTGAGCCGAGCGTTGTGGGAGCTCCAATTTGGTGCTTCAAATACCCTGAATCAAAATTATAAAATTTATCCGAATTTGTCTTGTTTGCATAAGTTTAGAGGGAAATATGTACACACCCGTCAAAATAATAAAGTTAAAGCATGAAAGTTGTTTGAAAGGGTGATATCCATTTATTCGTGGAAGAAAAATTCAAACGGATGACTGAGTGCGATGGATTTGACAAAATTCGTCAAATGTTTTTGCAAATTTCGATCTGAAATTAAAGAGCTAGAGTCGACCAAACTTGAAACCGCTCAGGGGATTGGACCTACTCGTCGACGCGTATATATTTCGTGTATATATTACTATGAAAAGGACGGCCGTCGGATGTAGGTCGGACGTCGCGGAGGTGTTCGTGAAAAAAGTGTCTACTGTTTATGAACAGTGGCCGGAAACACTGTTCGTTGTCGCCGTGTCGGCTCATGATATGAACAGTGCGCGGAAGGCCGTCGGATCTAGGTCGGACGGCGTGGAGGTATTCGTGCACTGTAGCGAAGTGCAAGGAGGAGAAATCTGTTTAAAAAAATAGAATAAGGAAAAAATCCATTGTTTGTAGCTACAGTGGAACGTGATTGGAAGAAAGTAGGCTAAACACTGTAGATGAACAGGGGGTCGGAACCCTGTAGGTGAACAGAGCGGATCCCACGTGACGGAACGTGATTGGAGGAAACTAGGCTGAACACTGTGGGTGAACAGTGTCGGAAACACTGTAGATGAACAGTGCCGACAACTCCCATCGCCCTCCCATCCGCGCCGGTCATGAGCCGCAAGGTTCGGCCATGCCCCCACGCGACGAGTATTTATATTTGCTTAATGGCCAGCCATGGGGCTCCCACTCGCCACTTCCAGAGCAGAGCTCACTCCACTCCTCCTTCACGGCGCCGTCACCTCTCCATTACCGCCGGGAGCAGGTACCCTTTCGGCCTTTCCCATCCTTCTTCCCGATGCCCGCGTGTATGTCTGTATGCGTGTGATAGTGGTGCCGGAAGGTAGTTTCCCCCCTCTTTGATCTTGGGGGACAAAAGGGGCTGGAGTTGGGGAGGTGAGGTTCTTGCTCTGTGTTCATGAATTTGTGGCACCGGGAGCAACTGTGTGCCAACTTGTTTGTAGTGCATACAAGTCGTATGCAAAACTGGTGATTCGAATCCCCTTTCGAGATGACTAGTGAAAGGGAGAGCCTCTCTCTCTCTGCTGAGCTGATTAGGAAGGGGAGTGGTGGTTCGATTTTAGACTCTTTCGAGCTCCCGGCGGTTCTCGATTTCTGTCCATGTCAATGTCAGAACCAGAATCGCAAACGGTCTCCTGGCCCTGCTGACGATCCTTTTGTCTGCTTCGCTTGCTTGCTTGACTTCGGTATGGCATATATCTCGATGAAATAATGGGGTGATTTTCGTTGTTTGGATTCTCAAGTAGGTTCTTGGCGTTCTCTTGTAGTGGGTTTAGTTGACTTCCTGTAATATTTGTGTGTACTTTCATTCTTCAACTGTGTTGTAGTACTGCTGTGTACCAACTCAAAATCTACACCTTTAAGAGAAATATATGTCTGAAACGGAACGTTGTTCACTGACAGTTCCAATCACTATTGGCCGTTCCTTGCTAGAGTAATTTTTTTTGTTCCCTTCCAAATTGTGGCATATAGGGAATTCTCTTGTGTTGAAACAGTTCAGTTACACAACAGAAAGGTCACATCTAACCTTCCCAATACTATAGGCACACTATTTTCGGTAGAGACTTTTTGCTCCCAGGCTCCAGTGAACCCTCCAATTTAAAAAATTTGAAAATCATATTTATGGGTTTCAAAAAATTCTGAAAAAAAATCCGGGAGTAGCCAATAGTATATTCCACGAAAGTGTAAAATATCAACTCCAAATACATTGTATTTTGAGCTATACAAAAATGACAAATTGTGGATCTAAATATGCCTATTTTCAAATCTCTAAGTTTTACCAGATTTTGTTATTTTTGTAATCCCATAATATAAAGTATTTCAAACTGAAATTTTACACGTTTATGGGATTCACCATTACCTACGCCCGTGATTTTTTTCAGAATTTTTTGAAACTCATAAATATAATTTTCACATTTTTTTTAACTGGAGGGAGCACTGGAGCTCGGGAGCAAATAACACTTACCGCACTATTTTTCTCCATATATGTGACTCTTCTGCTAGAAATTACAACTGTTAGTCTACTTTTTACCAAGCGGTACATTTTGCTTGGAAAAAGAATCATCTGGTTACACTGTTGATTTGAGAAGAGTGGAAGCATTTATGATTAGCATGGGAAGTACCTTTGGAAGCTCTTTGGGTTTGCAGGGATAGATGTGTTGTTTATCACTACTTGCTTTGGCACCAGAAATTTATGGTTTCAGATCGCGACAGAGTTCACCTTCTTTGTTTCCCCTGGTGTACCTTTGCTGGAAAAAAAATCATCTGGTTACACTATCTCCAGTCTTCTAATGTTTGTCACCCTTCTGAAAATAGGAAAATGGACACCTTTTATGAGCATTCATCATGTTGAATATATTTAGCCATTCCAATCTTCTAATCTGTTATTTGCAAGCTGTTAGTGGTTATTGTACCTTTATGCTTTACTAATTAATGTTTAACGTTTATCACTTATATGTACAGCAGGAGTGACACGCAGCATATACGACTGTTGAGTGGTTCAAGTACTTGAGGCAGGAGATGTCTTCCTCAAGGCCTGCTTCAAGTTCATCTAGCAGAAACCGCCAGAGCTCCCGGGCAAGGGTATTAGCTCAAACAACCCTTGATGCTGAACTCAATGCTGAATATGAAGAATCTGGTGACTCCTTCGACTACTCCAAAATGGTTGAAGCCCAGAGGGACGGTCCACCTGTGCAGCAAGGGCGGTCGGAGAAGGTCATAGCCTACTTACAGCACATTCAGAAAGGAAAGATAATCCAAACATTTGGTTGCCTGTTGGCCCTTGATGAGAAGAGCTTCAATGTCATAGCCTTCAGTGAGAACGCTCCGGAAATGCTTACAACGATCAGCCATGCAGTACCCAGTGTTGATGATCCCCCGAGGCTGGGGATTGGTACCAATGTACGGTCTCTTTTCACTGACCAAGGTGCCATGGCATTGCATAAGGCACTAGGGTTTGCTGATGTTTCTTTGCTGAATCCTATCCTAGTTCAGTGCAAGAGCTCAGGCAAGCCTTTCTATGCCATTGTTCATCGGGCAACTGGTTGTTTGGTGGTAGACTTTGAGCCTGTGAAGCCTACAGAATTTCCTGCCACCGCTGCTGGGGCTTTGCAATCTTATAAGCTTGCTGCCAAGGCAATCTCCAAGATCCAGTCGCTGCCAGGTGGAAGCATGGAAGTACTATGCAATACTGTGGTTAAGGAACTCTTTGACCTTACAGGGTATGATAGGGTTATGGCTTACAAGTTCCATGAAGATGACCATGGTGAGGTCCTTGCCGAGATCACAAAGCCTGGTCTTGAGCCTTATCTAGGACTGCACTATCCAGCAACTGATATCCCTCAAGCAGCAAGGTTTCTTTTCATGAAGAACAAAGTACGGATGATTTGTGATTGCCGTGCGAGATCCATAAAGTGTGTCGAAGCTGAGACACTCCCCTTTGAAATTAGCTTGTGTGGTTCAGCACTAAGGGCACCACACAGTTGTCACCTTCAGTATATGGAGAACATGAACTCGATTGCATCCCTTGTCATGGCTGTTGTGGTTAATGAGAGTGAAGATGATGATGAAGTCGAGCTTGAACAACCAGCACAACAGCAGAAAAAGAAGAAACTGTGGGGCCTCCTGGTTTGCCACCACGAGAGCCCCAGATATGTCCCTTTTCCGCTGCGTTATGCTTGTGAGTTCTTAGCACAGGTGTTTGCTGTCCATGTCAACAAGGAGTTTGAATTAGAGAAACAGTTACGTGAGAAGAGCATACTGAAGATGCAAACAGTCCTCTCTGACATGCTGTTCAGAGAAGCCTCTCCCCTGACTATCATATCAGGGACACCCAATATCATGGACCTAGTGAAATGTGATGGTGCTGCTCTTCTGTATGGGGGGAAAGTGTGGCGTCTGCGCAATGCTCCAACCGAGACTCAGATAAGTGATATTGCCTTCTGGCTATCAGAAGTGCACAGGGATTCCACTGGCCTGAGTACTGATAGCCTCCATGATGCTGGCTATCCAGGAGCTTCTGCTCTTGGTGATATGGTTTGTGGAATGGCAGCAGCGAAGATCAACTCCAAGGATATTATTTTTTGGTTCAGGTCACATACAGCTGCTGAAATCAGATGGGGAGGTGCAAAGAATGATCCGTCGGACATGGATGACAGTAGAAGGATGCACCCTAGGTTGTCTTTCAAAGCGTTCCTTGAAGTTGTCAAGATGAAGAGCTTGTCTTGGACTGACTATGAGATGGATGCTATTCATTCGTTGCAACTTATACTTAGGGGAACGCTGAATGATGCGGGCAAGCCAACCCGAGAAGCTAGTTTAGATAACCAGATTGGTGATCTAAAACTTGATGGGCTTGCTGAACTGCAGGCGGTGACCAGTGAAATGGTTCGTCTAATGGAAACAGCAACTGTCCCAATCTTGGCAGTAGATGGCAATGGATTGGTAAACGGGTGGAATCAGAAAGCAGCGGAATTAACTGGGCTAAGAGTTGATGATGCTATAGGAAGGCACATACTTACCCTTGTGGAGGAGTCTTCTGTACCACTTGTCCAGAGGATGCTATATCTAGCTTTGCAGGGTGAGTAAATTTGTTCTATTTGTTTTATTTATTTATTTACCGCTACCTCTAGTTTAGCTTCCTCCTTTTATCAGCAACTTTGTTTATCTTATTTTTATGTAATTTTTTGTTAAATTTAACTGGTTATTGTGTCGGCTGGTTAAACAATTTGCACTTGATAACTTACTAGTATCATTCATGGGTCTCTAATATTTTATTGATCAAGCAGGTAAAGAAGAGAAAGAAGTTCGATTTGAGGTAAAGACTCATGGCCCGAAGAGGGATGATGGTCCTGTTATCTTGGTTGTGAATGCTTGTGCAAGCCGCGACCTTCATGATCATGTTGTTGGGGTGTGCTTTGTTGCCCAAGATATGACTGTCCATAAGTTAGTGATGGACAAGTTTACACGAGTTGAGGGAGACTACAAGGCGATCATTCACAACCCAAACCCACTCATTCCTCCTATATTTGGTGCTGACGAATTTGGATGGTGTTCCGAGTGGAATGCTGCAATGACCAAGCTGACTGGGTGGCACAGAGATGAAGTGCTCGATAAGATGCTTCTGGGTGAAGTGTTCGACAGTAGTAATGCCTCTTGCCTTTTAAAGAACAAAGATGCATTTATAAGTCTTTGCGTTCTTATCAACGGTGCATTAGCCGGTGAAGAAACAGAAAAGGCTCCATTTGGCTTCTTCGACCGAAAAGGAAAGTACATCGAGTGTCTTCTATCAGCAAACAGAAAAGAAAATGAGGGTGGTCTCATCACTGGAGTATTCTGCTTTATTCATGTTGCTAGTCATGAGCTGCAACATGCACTACAAGTGCAGCAAGCCTCCGAGCAGACATCACTAAAAAGGCTGAAAGCTTTCTCCTACATGAGACATGCGATCAACAACCCTCTCTCAGGCATGCTTTACTCTAGGAAAGCACTGAAGAACACAGATTTGAATGAAGAACAGATGAAACAGATGCACGTCGCAGATAATTGTCACCACCAGATAAACAAGATACTTGCTGACTTGGATCAAGATAGCATCACCGAAAAGTACTCTTCTTGCCAAATCTTCTGAATTGTTCTGTTAGGTGCTTGTGTTTACTTGCTGTTGTTGTTGGTTGCCCTAATTTCATGCCTATATGCCTTCTTAATTTCTTATGTGATTAAAATTGAACAATAAGTATGGTTACATTTACACAACTTGTTAAACTTAGCCACTATGCTGCTTTCAGAATACTCAGCCAGTATGGTTTCACTTTATGCTAAAGCTTACATCTATTTGTGAGTTAACTGCATAATAACTTAATGTATATCTAAAAATAACTTATTTTTCTGTTATTTTTTGCCACAGATCTAGCTTAGATCTGGAGATGGCTGAATTTGTGTTGCAAGATGTGGTGGTGGCTGCTGTAAGTCAAGTACTGATAGCCTGCCAGGGAAAAGGGATCAGAGTCTCTTGCAACCTGCCAGAGAGATTTATGAAGCAATCAGTCTATGGAGATGGTGTTCGACTCCAGCAGATCCTCTCTGATTTCCTACATGTTTCGGTGAAGTTCTCTCCTGTTGGAGGTTCTGTTGAGATTTCTTCCAAGCTGACGAAGAACAGCATAGGAGAAAATCTTCATCTCATTGACCTTGAACTAAGGTATATTGATCCTGCAATTTCGATTTGCATACATATGCCTCCTAATTTCCGACAAGGAAACCTTGAAGTCTAAATTCTCAATGGTGTTTATTTACGGGAATGCTTAGTGATCATTATTCTTGTCTTTATATTGTTATATCAGGATCAAGCACCAGGGATTAGGAGTCCCAGCAGAGCTCATGGCACAAATGTTTGAGGAAGACAAGGAGCAGTCTGAGGAGGGCTTGAGCCTCCTAGTTTCTAGAAACCTGCTGAGGCTCATGAATGGCGATGTACGGCATCTAAGGGAAGCTGGCGTGTCAACCTTCATCCTCACTGCCGAACTTGCTTCCGCTCCAGCAGCAATGGGACAATGATGAAGAAGCTAGTGCAACATATGGTCATCAGATGGTATGTGAAATAACTCTTAGTGTACCCTTCTGTGTTTCTTTTGTCACAACTGTTCGCTGTGCATATTTCCTTAGTTTCTTGATTCATGCTCCCCTGTGACAATACAAAAGGGTGCATGTGAAACCCCAAGCTTAAATCTGTAGCCTTTAATTATCTATAGTTCTTATAAAGCAAAACCCGACTAACTGCAATTAATGTTTAACCTATCTCTTCATGCAAGCTATCAACATCACCTATTCATTTAGCCAATCAATTGTCCATGTCATCTCCACTAACATTAATTAATGATAGTCTCTCCCGGCAAGCAATCCACGTCATCATTATTTTCTATCCACATCACTAATTTGAAGCCATCAAATATACAACAATTTCATGTCAATTACAAATTTAGCCTCTCGATTATTTTGACCAATGAAAATCTTGCATAGCCCGATAGACAACTCTATGTTCATTGTATTTTATATGCTTTCATTAATATTATTGAGATCTTTAAAAGATTCCCGCTGCAACACGCAGGGTATCCTTCTAGTTGATAAAAATTTGTCGTCTCCGTAACAAATTGGCTATGGATACGACTAAGGGTGTGCAAAAGCAGGAACCATGGAAACCGGCTGGTGGTTGCTTAGTTCATTTCCTTTCACAGATTCAATCCTCACCTCCGGACTAGTACAAAACAAAATGAACTACCCTAAACCGTGAAACCGTTTTTGCACACCCTTAGATATGCACCAAATGAATAGCTATGGATAGGATATTGTTCACGTATTTAACACTAAAATGAAGAAATTTTCTGGTTCCCGTTCTATGTTTCTTATTGGAATAGAATAGTCGTTCAGTTCATATAGATATACCAGACCTTGTTCAATGTATGAGTTTGTCTTGAAGGGTCCAATTTTCAGAAGTAACAATGTCAGTGTGGCCTTTTGCTAATTTTTATTTTATTTTCTGCTCTTTATGCAGCCCTGTTTCAGTTTCAAAGATAGCCATGAGCAGTGGTGAGTTGGCGACATTTGCTGGAAGGGGTGAAATGCACTGCAGCCTGTAGTAGTGTCGGCGAACGCAGAAACAAGGTTGGGTTGTATGATTGCTTGCCATGGTAAAAGGTTGTGTACTTGTGTTTATGTTTCTGTCATCCTACCGTACGTGTAAGGTTCAAGTTTAAGTTTTGCATGAATAAAGTGTGCAGATGTACCTGCACTTTGGTCTTCGTAGTTGCGCCGTGCGGCTGCTAGCTCGTGGTTCCTGTTTGGGGTTGTGGAATTTACATTCAGATGCTGTTATGTTAGTCTGCAACTTACAACATTCTGAAATCAACGCATACCAGAAAATGGTTCTCTGAGAATAAAATTTGGTCAGCTCATGGCACAAGTCTTTCCAGGAATGCTGACCTCAATTGCACATTCCAGTCCGCAATCTCAATTGTGTATTACAATTTCTGGTTTCTAGTACTTTTAATACTAGTACTGAATATGTATATGGTTGCAACTTCATTTCTTGCATCTATCGACGTGGAACATCAGTAGTTTCATCCTTCATTCTCCTTCTTGTGATGCCTACGCTGGCACACCACACAGATATCCGAACGCGCTGATATGTTTACAGCTAACTGTGCAGAATGACATTGCACTTGGGTGCATATCCGAGAAGAAAAGAAGTGCAGGAAAACTGAAAAGTGTACAAAATTACTTGTACTATGGACCCATGGAGTAGCATTAGCATCAAACAAGACAGAAGCAAATTCTAGAAGGAAGCGAAGTAGAGCGAATAATTGTAATGGAGCACGGGCTCCACGGAGCTTGTTTAGACTTTTTTTAAATTGTTTCCAAAAATTCGAAAGAAAATACCTGCATGTAGCCAACTTTATGCACTTTAAGCATGCAAAGTTTCAATGTCAAAATACCTTTTATTTTGGGCTCAGCAAAAGAGAGAAATCCAACAATTTCTGAGAGAGAGAAAAGTTGCATTGTTCACGCCCAAGATCTGCATATTTGTTATTTTTGCTGAGTCTAAAATACAAGGTATTTTGTATCAAAAAAATTGCACACTTGTACTGCATAGTAGCTACATCATGTTTTTTTCAATTTGTTTGAAGCTTTAAAATTAAAAAATTCAAAAAAAAAAAGGCTACCTGTAGCCCGGAATCCAAATCACCACACTCGCGAAGTAGAGAAACAATGAAGCACTATAACAAACTAAGGAAGTACATGGTAGAAGTAGGACAAGTCTTTCCAGACACATCAACAAGAAGAGTTCCATCACCATCGGAAATGTCTTTTGCGTCATAGGAGTGTATGCTCCGACTATCAAAAATCCGCCTTTAAAAAAAAATCCAAATAAAAATTCTGGATATATATCCGGACATTCTATGTTCGCACATAAATTTTCATGGGAAAAAGATATTTTTTGTACCCTATGTAAAAAGGAATTCCGGTGTTCCAAAATGAGTTTACACGGGACATTTTTTGTCTTTTTACTCAGCCCATAAATAATTTTTTTTGTAAAATTTTGTATACGAACATAAAATGTATCTATGTTCATTAGAATTTTTTGTTTATTTTTTGACATTTTAAATTACATTTACATAACGGGTGCATATATACTTACCACCCAAAACACTGTGTCTCGTCAGTCGTCACCATGCCATTCTTTAGAATTTAGACACCAAGGGCAGAGGGAGAGACACGCTGACAGAGACGAAGCTCAACAGTTGAAGCAAGACAACCCATACCCGGTGATTCGAGCTAACGCTAATGTTATACTCTTATTTGCACACGCAAACGGATACATTTGTTGTAGCATCTTATCTGAAAGACCGAAAGAGCTACCACATGTATGATATCTTAGAAGGGAAGTTAGAAATTTTCCATGAGCGTAATTTTGTTGCGATTTTAAATAATTATTTTGAACTGATATATGAATGATTTAATTGTTTACTCCTTTGTATTTCCCGATAACCATGATGCACACAAAGTAGACTGGAAATCAGGTGTTGATATTTTTCTCTTTTCAGAGGATCGATATATAGTGCGACAAGGGAAATAAATCTGAAGCAAAACCTAAAATGTTGCAAATGGTACAAACCGGAAACCAAAGTGAAATATAAGATACTTGAGTGCTAGAAATTGTATCATATTGTTTTTTAGGTTTCTGATCATATACAAAATTATTTTATAACTGTTGCAACTCACGGGCACTTTTGCTAGTATATCTTCAATTTGAAGGATCTTTCTCCCAATTTTTTTTGAAGGATCTATGATGGTTGAGTCGAGAAGGCGGATAGTAAACTACATTTTTTTTATTTTTGTTATTTTAGTTGACTCTTCGTATAACGGTAGCAGTTATTCAGGTAGCCCATGTACCCGACCCTGGCCGGTGATTAGATGGAAACATCTAATTATAGCTACACATTATCGAACCTGTAGGGTAACACGCTTAAATCAGGTCTAGTTTGTTGTGTATATGGTTGGTCTGGATACCGAGAGAGTATCACCGGAATGATTTCTGCGTGGTAGATAATATCTTTATCAGAGAGATTGGATTATGCAGACACTAGGTGTCTCGGAGTGATAGTCATCTAAAAGGCAACTAGGTGATACAATCCAAAAAAAAATTTAACTCGTCGGAGGAGGAGCTCTACAGTTTTTTAAATAGAAGGACTGAGACACCATAAATTCGCCCAGACTGGGATTGGAACTCTGGTGGGCTCGCTGCACCACCGCAACACTAACCACCCGACCACTAGCGGTTCTCGATACAATCCAATATGGTAAGTACATATCAATAGCAACAAGATATAATAGTAAGCAAACTAGAGATTATCATTGGGCAAATTAATAACATGGATAGAGGTACGTAACTGAAGTAAAAGGCGAAGACCCAAGATTTATCCCTAAGTTCAAGTTTCTTGGGGACGTTTAATCTCCAGTAGAGGGGTTCTGGTCAACAACACAACTCGATCTCGCGGATCTAGCCTTCTTCTGCCTTGAGCAAGCCCAGTAAAGTACTTGCCCACTTTATTATTTGAGAAACTTGAGACATCTCCACCACAACCTTGCAAGCTTTCGAACGACCTGACCACCTAGGGTTTCCCAACAAACTCAAAATTGGTTGCTGAAAATAGGAGAAAATGTGCTTTTGAGGTTTCACAAAAGGCGAATGAGTGAGAGATAGGTAATTTAGGTTATTTGGGGGAAAAGGGGTATTTTATAAGAGCCCATAAATTTTTCTCATTATGTTCACTCCGCTAGGCCATGACCGTTCAAACCTGGCCAGAGAGGGTAAACAACAGGAAAAAATGGGGCTTTGGAGCAAACTGAGACCCGGAATTTTTTGTTGGATGTATGCCCAAAAGGCAATAAAGTTTAACATCTGATTCAAAATTATGCTTCGTGATTCTATGATATAACTGTGGTGACTCCTGAATATGTGATTCAGAGGAAAACTCACCCGCACGTGTAGAGACATGAACAGAATAAAGTATACCCTAGTCTTGCCTTTTAGACTAAGTCGTTGATTGCTTGAGACCACGTTTTCCTGGTCTGGGGCATTGTTTATGTCAGCATCAATGAGTGGCATATTGTTGGTGGAAACAATATGGCCGGGTAGACCCAAATCGTTGATATGCTAAGAAGATTCAAAGTGTCTTTTTGTCCTTAGTGCAATATCGCAGATGGTTATTAGATGACATGTCCTTAGACCATGAGGTTATTAGGATTGTGCATATTGGAAGAGTTACTTTGGTACTGTCATGTTGGGGTGCGTGCATGGAAAATAAAAATTTCGCCAACTACGCAACGGTCAAGATCTACTATGAAGATACAAGTGCAAGACATGCATATTTGATCCAACTGTAAATCGTTACCGACACCGTTGAAGCGGAAGAGATGTCGATGACGAAATTGACGTAGTCGTCACCGATGTCGATGACGACGTCGATGAAGCTTGTGGAAGCACTCCCTCGGCTAAGCCTAGCCGAGAGAATATCGTAGACTCCTCGCGTCCCGCCTTGATCCAACAGAGTGAGATAGGGTCAACCGTTTCTCAACGGATCACCCCTCTGACTTTCGGACGCATACATCTGATCTAGTCCAGCAGGGCTTCGCCGTCCACACTTGAAGCACTCACCGCTGGTGTATATGGAGGTGGAGATCTCAACACATGAGAAGGAGGGAGAGAGAGATTAGAGATCTAGATCTAGATCTAAGTGGGAGGATCCCTCTAAATATTTAGATGTTCCCTCTTATCCAACTAGAAGAGATCTAAACTTGTGTCTCCCAAATAGAGGGGTGTGGGGTTTATATAATAGGCCAAGGGGTGGAGGTGCTTGGGCAAGGGGGCAAACCCTTGCCCCTTGATGCACCTCCCATAGGGGAGTTGGACTCCAACTCCCCCCTTCCTTTCTTGATGCGCACTCCATGGGGGAGAATTGGAGTTGGACGCCAACTCCCCACCCAATTCGGTTTGGGGAAGGGGAAACCTTCCCCTTGCCCAATTAGGTTTGGGGGGGAGGGGGAGGAGTCCTTGTTGGACAGGAATTAGTCTAAAAGAATTATCAATTGGAATTGCTTCCGCCTGCACAACTTCTGATTACCATTTCCGAAGATTCAATAATCTCTTCAAGAATCACCATCCTCCCACTGAATTCAACAAGGAATAAATTCCTTAAGAATCACATCTATCTTGGTAACAAAACATTGTCACTTATGTGGTGTTATAAGAGGACTTCCAATTAACTTATTGGAACAACCAACGAAGTAACTCATTATCTTTTACTATTAGGATCGAATTTCATCTTTCAGAAAATCTCAGAACCAAAATCCATCATGTCCCCAAAGTTTATCTTTCAAGACAATGACATGAGGCAAGAGACAATGAAATTCCTTTTGTCCTTTATCTTAGGACCAAGTTTCAATATTTCAGAAAGTTTTAGTACCTAAGACCAACGTGTCCATCCATAGTTTATCTTTCAAAACAATGACACGAAGCAAGACAATTAACTGTGCTAAAATTACCTAGCAAGCAAACATAATCTAGATTGAGTATTGCCAAACGTTATGCAAAAACAAGAAGATTCTTAGTGCTGACTTCGTCACACTTAGTCAGAGTATGACTTGAAAACTTTCAAGACATAATTGCATAATCGCCAAGACTTTATATCTAAAACATTTTGTGAAACTTTAGACATCAATGATAAAATCATTAACAGTCAAAAACCTTTATCTTTTGTTGATTTCTCACTATGTGCAATATCTTGGATTTCCTTCCATCATGCATATGATGCATCCAAGATGATAGTGTCACCCGAAGGTGATATCAACACAATCACAAAATATTTTAGAATAAATGATATTCCTTTAAATTTAAAAGATTTGCTACTTGATCATCCCTGAAGGGAGTGATCTCCAATATTCTTTATCATAATAAACAGGACCAACTTGTCCTATAAATTCACAAGGATATTTATCGCCAAACATGCGACCTAATAACTTTGAGCCGAAGCTCACAAATCTTTCAACTTGAAAAATAAAAGTGAAGACGTCTTCATCCCAAGGACGAAGGTCCATGCGCCAAACTTGGCACACACCATCACCTTTTATTCTCCATACTTCTCACTTTCCGCAGCCCTTATATTGAACGCAAGAAAAATTCTTCGCAATCAATACTCCAGAGATACTAGTAAGCATAACGAATATCAGTTAAGTACAACTCTTCTTATTAGTGCCCGAAACATTTTACAGTTCCACTTCCAATACCTTTTTCTTTCCTTAGAAGAGATATTCATGATTCTTTTGAACTAACCTTTCCTCTTCTTCTTGAAGCATGCGAATTAAGCAACAATCGAACTTAATTATTATCCCTCATCACATTAGCTTCTGCAGATTTCAGCATAGCAAGGAGCCATTTAATGTTTTCTTCCTCCCACTCATGTTTTGAATCATGATACATCCGTTATTAAACGGGGAAGTGAAGACAACATCAAATCTGTATTTAGCTCAGCTGGGATTTGAAAACCCCAGAGTCTGTAGCCTAATACCGCAATCAATCAACTTGATTACATGCTCGCTTGCTTAGCTTCCTTCTGCCATGTGACATGACCAGAAAACCTTTGTTATCTCATAACTCTCAGTCTTTGCCTGAGTCTGGAACATGGCTGTGAGTATGACGATCATGTCGCTCAGCAGATATGCGATCCAACCACTTCAGCAACTCATGGCCCATGCATGTCAACATAAGACATTGGATAGAGACAGCCTCATCACTCTTCAAGGTGTGAGCTTCCCTTTCATAAGTAGTTTTGACAACAACCCCCGAAGGAGGAGCGTTGAGGACATACTTATTCTTGGCACCCCTAAGTACAAAACTTAGGAAACATACCCAAACAACATATTTATCCTAATGGTAGAAAAGAGTTTTTCTTTAAAAGCAGTGGACCAAGGTAAATAGCGGGTGTTACGTGTGTCGATCTACAACAATCTAAAATTCACTAAGACATGTTCATAATTATTTTTCTAGCACTAGTTAAAGATCAACTAATAATGTGCTCCCACTAAAATTGATATTCCTCAAGATCAAATTAGTGTATACGGAATCCACGTCCAACATACGAACAAGTATGGATACATAGCATGTCGTAGCTTATAACGGGTAGGTCAACAGACCAATCACTTCCTGCCGTGAATTCCGTTTCATCTTTCGATGGATGTGCTCTGAGCTCATGACTATTCATGCAAGAACGTCAAGACAACCAACCGATCATGCTGCTAGAACTGTTCGTGCCCGCCTCCCAAACCCTTGGCACACATTACTCATGGATACATGGCGTACGGTGACAAGCGCCTGTTTTGACGGTGCCACGATTGGATGAGCACGATCTCCTTGCTATTTTTAATTTTAGCTCAAGTAATTAAACTCTGCAGCTACCGAGGAATCTCCCTAATAATCACGCTACTGCGCAATCAAGGGAAGAGCAAGAAAACAGATATAAAACATGCACAAGTAAATAACACTTCGTGATGTAGTATAGTCTTCCTCCATCCACCGGTGGCGCCTCCACCGGTGTGGCCATGTCGAGGTTCACGACTGACGAGGGGTACACTCATCAATTCCCATGGTTAAGGACCTAGGGTTGAGATTATGGGGAGAGAACGTGGTAGTGCTGGTAGTTTCGTCGGCTGACAAGCAGAGGCAAAGATTTACCCAGGTTCAGGCCCCTCGGGTGGAGGTAAAGACCGTACTTCCTGCCTGTCTGTTATTGATCGTGTGAGATTATGAGGTTACAAGGTGGTTCCAGCGAGATGACGATCTCGCTAGAGCTTTGGTGGTTCGAGTATGACTTGTCCTAGATCGGCCCCTCCCAGCCTTTAAATAGGCTGGGTCTCGGGAGTTCTTAACCGACCTAGTTTGCACATATGGAAAGTTCTAAACCGACTATGCCTATGTCTAATCTTGGAGGGTACTCCATCTTCTTGGGCCTCTTGTCTTGGGCTTCGAGTAGGCTCTTCGCTATTGGGCCTTAGTCATTACATGCACCAGGTACCCTCACGGTAGGGTACCCAAGATGTATACCCTTGTCAGTAGCCCCGAGTACTTGTCTGACTCGAAGAATCGGGCATGGACTCGTTCATAAGTGCACATCATATGCTTTGTATTCTGTATATCATAATTTGAATTTCTGTATGAATAGCACATGTTGGCTATGTCAAGTATTTCATCGACTGTGGTTTTTGCTTATAAAAATCAAGGGATAATAGCTTAGTAGGCCCAGTACACTCGAAGGATCGGGATGGTTAACTACACATTCGGGTAAAACCTTATTAGCTTTCAATCAAACTCGAGTCCCCGGACTCGAATCTGGAACAAACTGGTCAGATTCGACTAGGCCGCTTAAGGTCTTACTGAGTCGATCTGCAGTATAACTTTGAATTTTACCCAACGCGTCCGTCGGGATTTTTCATCATGTCTGCTGACACGGAAAATATAAGGATTAACATTGCTGGAACGGTCCTTAGCCCAGCTCGAAAGTTTGGCGGGTCTTAGCTTTGCACTATGCGCGCATCATCCGAGGTATTTGCGATGGACGCAACTCGGGAATGTTTCGAGTATGATTTTGTACATGAACGGAGTCGATACTTTTGTCGACTAATACTTTGTCATTATTCTATCGGGTGCGCGATAGCGCTCCCGATGGGAGTAGCCCTCGAGATTGTGCTTTATTGCTTGCAATGGAGGATAATCTCAAAATCATCTTATCTTTGAGCATCTTCAGTCGAAGAAATTTTTGATATGCTCCCGATGGGAGTGATATTCCTCAGTCGAAGAAACGGTCGAGTGACCATTCACCTGAAAACAATCGAGTGATTGATATGCATTGGCTGAACCCAAAATCTTTTCTGAACAAATCTGCCGTAATGACGTCAGGGATGACGTTTTATGGCGACTGCGCCACCTGACACGCGGTGGCGTGCGCAATGCTGTGATGGATGGGACGTGACACGTATGTGGGCCCAATGTGCAGTCGTTTGGACTGGATTTGACCATTCAAGCACGATTTCCCCGGGGCTATGATGGCAGTTCCTAGATTCCCGTGCGTAGTGGGCGGAGTGGCCGGCGACGGTTGCTCTCCATGGCTGCCACGTGTACGGCTGGATTGCTTCTTTGCCCACGATCTCGCATCCACGGTGAGGATTCTTTTGCGGTGAGGTTAAAAGGGTGCGGCGGAGTAATAGTACTTTTTATTGCCATTTGCTCTCCGCCGCCGCTGCTTCTTCTTCCTCCTTACACATCGCCATAGCCTCATAGCGCAGTTTTTGCAACCCACCACTGCGATGACGAA